>CAAKHB010007310.1:195414-253825 GCA_901007665.1 Aeoliscus strigatus
TAATGATTCTCTGTGTGTGTGTGTGTGTGTGTGTGTGTGTGTGTGTGTGTGTGTGTGTGTGTGTGTGTCCATTCGCTTTCCCAAAGAGACACTTACACACCTTCTCAAAGATTCTTTCATGTTGAGCATAAAGTTTTAACCGTTTTCACCGCTGATCCACTGATCCAGGCTTGTGTGACAACTAATTCCAGAGAAATCTACTCACCAACAACAACTAGAGAGTGCAGGTAGCAGCTCCAAACTTCCCCTCAAACAAATCCTGACAGTTTTTTGGGTGGATGTTTTGCGACCATCTCTCAAGAGGCTCCTCCTGGTCCGTGTATCCCCCGTCAGCCGCTCACAGTTTCAGAGGTTCCTGTTCCAACAGACTCAAAGTGTTCCCGCATCGCTTTGTTCCGGTGGAGCTGCCGGTTTTCTCTCCTCCACCACGGTTCACGTGCAGCTGCTCGCTCCTGCTGCCTTCAGGTGATGTCGGAAACATGACAATCCTGACGGCAGCGCACTAGAAGACTAAAGGAAAAGGCTAATGAGATGCCAAAGTTGTGGTTTTCGTGCCTGCAGAATTCTTGTTGGTACGAGCTGTGGAGGGGGCGGAGTGAGGGGAAGTCTCTGCTGCAACTGGTGGAGAAAGTGTTTTATTAGCCTGCTAACCAATTTTTGGTGTCTGTATTCTGCTGATCTGATTATGTGTCACTCAGATTATCCCACTTTGTCTTGTAAATCAATGACAATATGATTTTTCTGTCAGGTGGTTGTCTCCCTCTCTAAATTTAGAAAAACAGACATCAAGTGTGCATTTTTAAACGGCAAGATGAGCTTTTTGCTTTTAGAATAGAAGATGATGAAAGCAAAGCCTATTTTTGGCCTTGAAGGATCTTTGAGCTTGAGAAACGGTGCTGATATTATGTATTCCTCTTACACCACACAAGCGCAACCGTGTGTTTATTCTGTCAAATATGTTATACGCTTTCCTTTTCATTTCTAGTGCCTCCGATGCCAGCCCTTTACAAAAATGAACGCACTCAAGCATCAGTGAATGTCTCCCTTCACCTCCTTAGACACGTGGTAAACAACTAAATTCAACACCATGCTGTGAGGCGGCTGCCAAAAACTGCCAGAGCCGGCGGTCCACCGTGAGAATCTCTGTCTAATGTCCATTCAGCACTGGCTCATTAAAGTCACATTTGCCCACAGGCTGTGTAAATGAACCCAGACCCATGGACTCGGTGTACATGAGCGAGAAAGACAAAGAGGGAGAAAAGAATGTGAGTGTGTAATGTTTCGTCTCGCTCTTCCCAAGGTTTGTCTGAGACAGCGTTAGCGATCTGAAACAGCCTCTTGCTCTCTCTTTTAGCCTCTTCTCTGATCTTCCTGTAAAACTTTAATTGAATTCAGGTCAGATGATGCCCAGGGCGGGTCGGTCTGCTTTGATCTCAGCACGTGTTTGCCCTCCTGGCTGCTTGGGGTCAGCAGCTCCTAGTGCCACTAAACCCTATGGATGTGTAACATTTGCATTGGATAACATTGTCCAGCTGCAGACTTAATTCAGCAGCACAGTGATTGTGTGTATGTGAAATTAGTGCGGGATAACATTTTGCGTCTGGAAGCGTATTTGTTAGAAAGCTTGAATGACTCATGATCTGCATTGTGTTCTCCTGTGAAGTGGCACATGATGAGGAAAAAAGGATGCAGCAAGGCTCCTCTTAAACATCATACTTATCCATTAAAAGTTGCTCTCATGCTGTGAACAGATTTTGAGAACAGACATGGATCAGCATGCGGAGTGACTTACCCCCCTTTTCCCTGTGACTAATGTCTTAAGCTGTAGGTTCCCCAGCAACTTGAAACCAGGTAGAGATCAGGAAGAGATACGAATGATTTGTAGTGAGCCTGCAGCAATGGAGCACCGAGGTATCTGTTTCTCTTCACCACCCAGTCGTTGTAGACACCGAATCCTCCGGCAGATCTTTACTGTAAAAACGATTAGATTAGAATAATTCAATATGCACGCTGCTGATGTGTCCTGAGGTAAAGACACTGACCCTCAGTGCAGATCCCTGAGAGGACAATAGCAGAAGGAACTCACGATCTGAATGTTTTATTCTTCCTCACAATTTGCCTGAAACCTTGTAGGTTTGTGTGTAGAAACAATAAACAAATTGACATTTCTATTGTAGTTCACGACAAACCGCTGTGCTCTGAAAATAAAGTCTTGTGCTGCCTCAAGCAAAGCAAGAGATTATTTTAGCAAAGCCTGCTGGTTGAAGGGACTCCTGTAATTACTGAGAAAATGACAAAAGGGTACAAAGACCTGCATCTGCATCAGACCTGTTCTTTGTGTTGTTGCTGAAAAATAAACAGGCACTAACCTGGGCGCACATCAATCAAAGTCTGAAAGTACATGTAAATTTCATTTGCATGCAATTGAGAGGCCATTTTTATATTCATGTTAGCATAACAACAGAAAAGGGGGTGGGATGGGGGGGCACATAATCCTTCAAGGTTATCTCTGCCTTATTTTCTCTAAACTTGCTTCACATCACCCGTCTCCTCTCTCCTCCTGAGAGTGCGGACTCTTGAGTGCAGATTGAGCGGCTGGTGGAGTTGCTGCCTTTGGAGATAATATCTGTGGAGGGAGCGTGGAAAACGTAGCATGACTGCTGACCATATGCGATGCAGCAAACCAGTGAAACCGAATAAATTTGTCGCGCTATAGGAGAGAGTAGTTTAATCTGCTTTTACATGCTGACTCACTGTGGTTTTACAGTACATTGTCTGCGTTATTGTCACACATCACCACCGTCACAGCACACAGAATGCGGTTAAGCGTTTTTCCTCCTTCAGCCCTCTCTTTTTGGGGGGACGAACAACAAATTGAACATCACACCGGCTGATACTTTTGATGTACTATATTCCACGAGTCATTTTTTTCCCTTGCTAAATCCTAATCCCACAGAAATTGTGTCGGGATTATACACAAAAGGCACATTTCAGTTGTGGATTTGCTTGGATGGATTAGTAAAGCGTTGTAATGGAGGTTTGTGTATGTAGAGAAGCATCTTCTTCTTCTTGCTGCACATTAAAACGATGCTTTGCTCTACTTCACGTTAATGCACAATGCTCATCTGTCACCATGGGAGTCCGGATCATTTCTTTGTACAAATATGTACATATCAGCAAGAAACAGATGCCTTGGTCAGAACGTTGTGCTTTGCGATGCAATTTCACATGTCTGGCCACTCAAAACAACAGACATCCAATGCTGCACTTTCATTTACAGGAAGTTAACACAGTCAGTCACATAGAGGATTGGGAAGTGCTTTCAACCCCTGAGGAGAATGTTGAATTTAAAACTCACTGAGCCCACATATTCCTTGAAAAAAAAAGTGATACTAAGTTGTAAATAACAGAAACCATTTAGTACTTCACAGTGTAAATATATTTAGTCTCCACAAGATACTGTCTTGTTCTTCAGTTGCATTATTTGTGGAAAAAAAAGAGTCAATCACAGTCTTTTGGCGGTCATGTATTATGTATTTACAGACACATTTGCTTATCTAATAGCAGCCATATCGCCTCTCAGATTTAGACAGCTTAGGGAACGCCCAGAGGCCCTCATGCTGCTCCCTAATCCTCAGATCTGAGGAATGTTGAATCACTCCTGGGATTGAATAAAAGGACTATAAAGGACCAAAGTTTCCCTCATTTTCTCGTTCTTTCCATCTTGCATACAAGACAGAGAGCATTTGTGTGACTAAGTGCTGAAATAATGATTGTGCGTCCTTTGCACAATCACAGCAGAGGGTTGACGCTCAGTCCAAGCCTACAGACACTATTCTGCGTAAACGCATCTGCTGCAAAAAGACACCAGCCAGCATGTTCACGTCGTATCCTATTACTTCGCGGGGACTGTTATACTTGTAACTGTAAATGTCTTGTTGCTCAAACCTGAGAGTTTGTTTTGACAGGTACAGTTTGACAGGGTTGACCATTTGCCAAAGTTGAATATCAATTCCTCAAACATATCTTCACACCCTCAACTCCACAGCGCTGGTCTGCCAAGTTTTGTATGGACAGTAACACTAAAGCAGCTTTGTTCACCGAAGGAGACACGGTGGTTCACACTGTTGTTTCATAATGAGAAGGTGTCTGGTTCAATTCCTGGCCTGGGCATCTTTAGGTGTGGAGTTTGCATTCTCTCTGGGTACTCCTGCTTCACACGCTCTAAAATTAACAAAAAGGCAGTTACACTGTGAAATTAGTTTTCAGCCAGCAAATGAAGCTTGAAAATAACGAGCTGGGCTGCTCATTGGCTTCAAATCCGCAATCACGTTTATTTTAGCTGGAATTTTAGCACTCACCTTTTTGAACACAGAGAGAAAACTGCTAATTAATTATGTGCTTCAGTGAAATAAAGTGCTACATGTGCCCCCATGCTCATAATAAACATAGCAAATGTCAAGTCAGTGGATATTCCAGTTTCTTCAGGAAGTAAATGGCTGAATTCCTTGTTTCAATCAGCATCAGCATGCTTCTACCAATGGGGAATTAGGTCCATGAAGCTGACATTGTGAGACAGACATCAGCGTCACCTCTTCACCGACTCACAGGAGTAAAATTGCAACGTGTCTTGACGGCAAATAATCTGCCCTTAGGATGTCCTCTCAGCTGCTGGTGGTAGGCTTCACTGTTGCATTTTAACAAGTACGATCATCATACTGCAACAACATGTTTCCACGTGTGTGTAAATTAATAACCTGACATGAAGATGCTGAATTGTATTGATGTGTATTTGCATGTCACCTCAGCAAGACCCAAATGTGAGAGATGCACAGTAGTGGAAAAGTAGAGAAGTAGAAAAGGTTTGCAGTTGCAGAAAGTCATTTGAATGCCGTCTGGCTTTTGAGCCTTCATTTACAAATTTGTAAATAATTTGTAAGTAATTTGTAATAAAATCCATTCCTTCCAATTTGAATACTGTTTTATACTTATTTATTTATTTATTCATTTTCATTTTTTCACAGCTCAGTTGCATGGGGTTACAATGGATCCCCAGTGTATAGTACCTACATATACATGCCAATTGAGTAATTCACACACTGAAATATAGATAAATATATGAATACTGTTTTATATCAAATGCATTTGTTTTCGAGGATCAGCTGTTGGAAACCTTTGTCGCCAGATGTGTTGGCACATGAAAGTTACTGACACCCTTCTGACAAGTCATTTATGCCAGAACAAGAACAGAACCCCAGAGGTTCCATGTCGCTACCTGATCATGAACACACCTCCGTGGACTGGAGAGCACATACCCACACATTGTTTCCACTTTGTTACAGTGATGTGTCTCAAAGTTTAATACGTTGTTCCTGAGCCCATGATGCACTCCTCCATCAAATTCCAATGAAACAAACACACAGAGATACAGATCGAAACTGATGAAGGGTGCAACTGCATTAAAGCTGCTGAAAGTGCATTCAGCCCCTTCTGGCTCTGTTCCCTTTAGTCTACAGTTTTTAGTTATTTAGCAGGCATTGCTGGCCTTCGTTAGCTAATGACCTGCCACACACACAAATCTGCTGCTGATTCAGCGCAGATGTCCACCCAGAGACAAACTCAGCTGCTGTGCATTATACAAGAATGCTCATGAAACAAGCATTGACGAATTACTGGGTCAGTACAGTTAAATTGGATTTCCTGCTTTTGTCCAAAAATTCACTTTTTGTTTTCTAATCTCTAATAACAATCACTTCTCAGGTGTGTGACCTTCTCTGAGAACAGAGATCGATACAGTCTTGCCTTGACGCTGCAAACAAACCACTGTTTACTTTACCTTAGCGTAACGTCATTTAAAAAGGTCAACAGACTCTGTTACACTGAGGGGCCACAGACCCTGCCCTGTCCTTTCTGGACTGATCTGAAGGGTTCTGCAAAATTGATTGTACTTTCCTGTGCTACCTACATTTTCTGTGTGTCATTTTTTTATGTTGTTGTTGATGATGTTTATGTTTTATATCACTGCTTGTGTGTGTGTGTGAGTGTGTGTGGTATACAGACAGCAATAGTGCAACTCACTGAATGTGTGCTCAAGCGTCTGCTACAGTTCCTGTATTGTAATACTCTTCAAAGAGATGGGTCCAAATAGTGTTTTACCATCAAGCAGGTTCGGCTCTCCTTTGAAGGTCTAACAAATGTTTCTTGCAGCCCAGGTCCTCTTTTAGGTTTGTGTGCAAAACATGACAGAGGAATTCGTTGTGGGGGAAGCGGCAACTCCGGTGGCGATTGAAGTTGGGGGAAAATGAAGGCTGAGGATTAGGGTGATCAAACATTGCTGTGCTGTGCAGGCCTCGATATGACGGCACATGGGAACAGACAGCTCTGTTCAGAATCCACATATGCCACGAGGTGCAATATGCGTAACCTGTACTCATAACCTGAAAAAGATGAGATCTGGAGGTAGTTTTCCCACTTTTCATGAAAGATATAAATCAAAACTCTGAGCAGAGTAATTTTAATCAGCAGGTGAATCCTCAAGTTTATTAATATTTGCCTAGCTACGCTTAGTTCTATGGGTAAAACAAGATAATTACAATCTCACAGCTGCAGGACTCATGGAAATGTAAAGCCCCTGTTTTAAGTAGATTTCGGTCAAGTTTTTTTGCAGTCAGCTGCTGCACGTCCTGTGGAAGTATATTAGCATTCATTTGGAGTTGTGTTCACCTGGTGAAATATAATCTGAATATTTACTCTCCTTTAGCTTGTTTCGGTGCGTGTATGGACTCCTGAGGGAAATATGTGGCTGTTAAGCTGCTAAATGATCCAATATGTGCACCAGATGGCTGCTAACTATACTATTTGCCATTTGATGCTTATTTTTTTCAGAGATTTTTCACTGAAACCAGCTGTGTAGCTCTGCCATAAATAAGAGTTGTGAGAGTGAGTCTAAACAGTACATTTGCGGGCCAGACAGCTGAACAACCAGCTTAAACTTTCTATGAAGAGAGCCTCAGTACTGATCAATGACTGAAGCCTCGGATGTTCCAATTTTCATAAAACATTTACATGAGGCGATAACATCCGCAATGTGCACAGACAAACATAAGCTGTATAAAAAATGGGGCAAAGCCACAGTCACCCATTGCAGACTGTGGTTTAAAGGTTGATTTTGCAGAGAGAAATGACTATATTTGGAAAAGAACATGGAAATTGGGAGGATTGCAAAGATACAGAAATTTCGGTGATCACAATGTAGTCACTGCCATCATTTTACATTCTAATTACATCATGTGAGATTTTAGGTTGTTTTGTGCTTCTTTTCTTTTGTGGCATAAAGTCAGCCCCACATTATGTTATTACCATATATTTGACACCTGTATCTAAAGTTGAAAGCGTTGGAGGAGCAAACGTGTGACACCGGGAAATGTAATTTCCTTTAAGGTTCCTTATAAAGAAAAAAGTGAGAACAAGAAGAGTAAGAGCAGAAGGTTTCATCTTGGAACTGGCTTGCATAAATGAAATGTTGCCTCTGAGATAGCTGAATCCAGTACTTTCGTTGTAAGGGAGCAAGTAGTCATATTTTAAGATCAGGAGGAATTCCAGCTGAGGGAAATATGATAGGGTAACATAAGCACAAGTGACAGGCCGCTCTGACTAATCTCTAGCAAAGCTTTCATCTGCTACTTAGACTTGCAGCATATTTCAGGTGAATAAATGCAAAAGAGCAGCTATTTTTATACCATCTATTTTTTGAAATTCAGAGACAGAACAACCTCTGTTTTTTACAGCCTCACTGAACCTCTGATTTCCCTTTCCAGATTTAAGTTTTCGCATGCAAACGAACACATGCCGTATGTTGATATGAAACACAGACACTAACGGAACTGACTGAGCGTTTCAGTAAGCCTGCGTATTTAGTCTATGAGCATAGTTGATGAGGGGATGTCGTGCTGGCAGAGCGAACAGTCTAATGTGGCGGTATGTGCGCCACCTGTATCGAAAAGCTGTTGCTCCCTGCAGAGACAGGTCACTTTGTATTTTCTGTCAACCAAACAAAACATTTCTTCTAGAAAGAAAGAAGAGGAATATTCTCTTGTTTGTCTCATTTTCTTGGCATGCCCCCCTCTGCTCTGCACAAACAGGAAAATGCCAGTAGGAGAATACTGGACCAGATAACAGACTAGGACAGTGTTGGTTTAGAGAGGTGACTGTGACATTACAGAGGATTGCTCCTGAAAGTGGAAAATCCACTCAGGCTGTGACTCTCCTTGGAGCTAAATACGCACAACCTACAGACTGAAGTCTGCAGCACATAACTGATGCTAGTTGCTGCTGGACTTTTCATAGCATTCTATTTGACAACATTGCACCAACCGCTCACTGAGATTCGCTGACTCATTCACTGACAGATTCATTGACTCACACAAAAAATGTATGGGCCTCAAACAACGCAGTAGGCCCGTAACATATGCTGCTTTTCTATTGTACATAATGCTGCTCTGCATGGTTCTTCTTGGGCACGATTCCATGCACAGTTATCGGTGCAAACAAGTAGAAGTGGATGTGAAGTCAGACTGGCAATAATCATTCTTAGTGTCTGGAGACAAACTGAGGATGCTGATTTTGCTGTATTTCTTTTCTTTGAGAAACGAGAATCGAAAAATAAAAAATGAATGAAAGATAATAAGCATGGACGTTTGTTTATCAATACAGAATAACAAGGCTGTTTCATCACATAACATAGTATTAAGAATTGTATGGTGACTAATGGATTTTGCCGGCTGAGAATATAAACGTAAACTAGGCAATAGACCCTGAGGAGCCCTTGGTCATCTCTGATACTGGAGTGTAAAAAATACCTCAGATAGGACTTGACATATTTCACAAAACTGAAGCTGTGAACAGTTTATCATCATTATTCATTTAGTTCCACCTTGCAATTGCCCTTGGCAAGAAAGACCTCTTAAAATCTCTGGCATGTCCGTGCCCTTAGTCTTGACTCAGTATATGACTGGTTGGGTTTTAGTCATCAGGTTTGCCATTAAAGGATTGTGAATGCTTGCTGGTTCATGGTAAGATGCATTTTGGAAACATCACCTTCACCATTTTCCAGTCGTTAAAAATGACTGTAAATGTTATAGAGTGAGAAGTGTACATTTATACTAAAGAGAATTACTCAAAGAACACATGCAGACTTCTACCAGCGCATGGACAAATATCCTTCATGCACAGATAAAAACAATTTCCTCCTTCACGTTTCTACCTACCAGCATAATAGTGCCTAATAGCATACCTGACAAAGACAGAGAGGATTTCAGATCCTCTCTGCGGCTGAACAGTACGCAATCAAAACATGTCTGCACTGAAACATGGTTCCAGATCACTTTGAAAATGTAATCTCTGGTTTCATGAGAACCCAATCAGTTGTTTTTGTGTGACAGACCGGCAAACCTTAACTAGCACATTTCTTCACCATGTTGATGATACTGCCCAGGTGATGAGTACAATCACTGCTGTTAGTACTCTCACTACCATTTTCTGAACATGGTCATAAAGGTGGGATGGCTTTCTATGAGGCCATCAGTGTCACTGTATCACTAAGATACAATGTTCAGACAGTCAAGTGTGACCGTTCAGGCCTGTATGAGCTAACATTACATCTTCACTTCCCATGGTATAAATCAGGTGCATAAAAATGCCAGGAAACACAACTCCTGGCTGCACATCAATGTCCATGGACCACCGGTTTTTCAATAACTTTAAACGATCGCTGCTGGAGGCAGATTAGGTTTAGTCAAGCAACTAAGCATCTATTTTTGCTCCTGGTTTGAACATTTGTGGGGGCAACACATTTGGCAGTTTGACTGAGGTGGCAGTCACTGCATACCTTTCACAGGCAGACAAACTGAACCCAGCCCATGAGACAATAACAACCACAGCGGAGGAAGACTAACAGTGTGAATGAATCCTTCTGAAAACAATAATGGATAATAATGGGATGACGTGAGATTTGTGTCTGACTGAAAATTAGAACCCCAAGATGCAGTCAGAAGTCACCGGCTAACTGCATGTTTGCCATTGGTTTCTGAGTAGATTGTGTATACTTAGGGAGGTTTTCACTAATAGCTGCAGTGCAATTGTTTTACTGGCAACAATTTAGCACAATCTCAATCACAATCTCTTGGGAAATACCTCTTTTCCATTATCATCATCATTGTCCTGTGGAACAAATTTAATAATGTCTTTTATTCTATTTGGCCTTGACCTATTATGAGAAGAATTCTCTGAAGGACACATTTCGTTGCAGGTATGTTAAAACTTGATGTACTTACACTGGGTTTACCTCTAGAACTGTGTTTCCTTTATCAAAATCACATGAGGTTAATTGTGTCTGAGCTTTATCTGTAGTGTAGGAATACCATAACAATTGCAATCACCTATTCAACTATTGCAGTGATGACAAACTGAAACTACAACTTTCTGTTTCTTCTGCACCATAAGAAAACCGGAGCTGTTTCATGACAGGCGAAAATTGCCACAACGCGATTATATTGTCACCACCAGTTATACTTCCCACATATTGACCGCATCTGTGAAAATCATACGCACTTCTTATTTTCTTTGAACTCCTCTATTTTTGAGATGCTGCCTCCCCCATGAATCTTTGTCAGACTTTTATTTTCTATTGATCCACGGAGGTTCTAAGTAGGCAGCATTGTTTTTTTTTTGACGGGACCATTTCAGCAGCGGAAAGATCTGATAAACAGAATTGATTTCAAGAATTGAAAAAAGCCATTTATCCTCGCAGGCAATATCTGGTCTTTGTCTCTCTCCCTTTGATAGAAGGCAGGTTGATTATAGAATAATAACTTACAATTCCTTTTTTTCAGCAGTGAGTGTCTGCACTTCGTGGGTCTGTTAGTGTATTAGAGCTTATTTGCCGGTGCTCTCTCCAGCCGCTGCATAGGACACTGATGGGAGCAATTTGACCCAACCACGAGAGACTAAAAGTCTCCTGAGAGCTGCACACCTCGAGTGTAAATTCTGTGGCATAAGTCGCAACAATCAATTTTCTCAGTCATTTAAGTCAAAGCTTATTTGCACCATATTGATTGTGCGAAACTACAAGGAATTGGGTCATTTGTGTGTTTCTGATGATACTCTCAGCAGTTGTTCTAATTTCTGATGTCTCAGCAGCTACAATAGGAAACTGTGTTTTTACTTCATGAAGCTTTCACTAAAACATCCTAATGGAAATTCCCTTCAGTGGGGTTGTGGACCACCCAATCTGTCCCTCAGTGAATTTATGACAGTTTGCGCCCCCGAAAATTACCAGGCAGTTGTACCCCCAGGTGACAGGCACGTCACCATTATTTACCATGATGCCACCACCCGCAGAAGCAGCAGTGGCTCAAAGGTCAGCAGGCTGCGTCTGTCTGCACCTCAGCCACCAGGCGCTCGCTCTCTTTTCTCAGCCTGCCTGTGCCTCATGAACACGCAGGGGAAATCTGATACCCCCACAGCTGCAGCTACTGGAATCAACAATCACACATTCTGTGACGTCCCATGGCATCTTTGTCACCATTCTCCATTGATGTCATTCACTTTACAATTCATTTACGTAAGGATTTTGGATC
The DNA here is from genome assembly GCA_901007665.1 of Aeoliscus strigatus. Classification (NCBI taxonomy): domain Eukaryota; kingdom Metazoa; phylum Chordata; class Actinopteri; order Syngnathiformes; family Centriscidae; genus Aeoliscus; species Aeoliscus strigatus. The sequence goes on from CAAKHB010007310.1 coordinate 207,051, forward strand.
CCTTGGTCAGTGTTCTGCCCCGTAGAGAATATTCTACACACATAGGGCATGTACCAACCACTTTTCATCAAGAATAAGTCTTTTAATGATGGTATGAAACTATGATCACGATAGTGGAGTCGGTGCGTTCATGGTTCTTTTCCACGACACAGTTCCAGTAGGTTTTTGTTACAGAGAAGCGAGAGAATGAAGACAAAGCAGGACAAAATCAATGTACTCTTTGATTTTTAACAGTGAACGTGAGTCCTGAGCGATCATCAGCAGGTTAAACTGAGGAACTGGAGAGCAGGTAAAAATATCTAAATCAGCTTAAAATACACTTTAATCATCGTCATGAAGTTGTGCAATTTTCAAAATGGCCACATGTCCAAAAGGAGTCCAGGTGAGTGTGTGTGTTTGTTGGGGGGGATCACTCCTGAATGCGTCTTCGTCACCACTACATTTCAAACCAAACAGACGCCCATGTCTGCACATAAAGCAGATAAATGTGGGGGCAGATAAATAGCTTCGACAACTGCTCTTCACCAACCAGCAGCAAATATCAACTTATTGATTTGAATGACGGACGGATGTGGGGCCCAGCGAGCAGGACTGATTATGAGCATCAGCTTAATAACATTTTGTTACCAAATGTGGTGTAAAGGTTGATTGTGCGACACACCCAAGGCTGAGTGAGAGCAGCTGCAGTGACCTTTCTCTCACACTAACCTCACAATGTAGATATCATGTTTCACTGTCATGATCGGTCTATAGTGCCTATGACCTCCAAATCACACAGCTCTACAATCACTTCATTGACAATTTTTTGCGAGAAAACAGATATCGACTGAACCACTCAGTTTCATACTGTGCCCTATGTCAAGAGAAAAGTTCATATCGTACTGGCAGGAACAGGCAATCAGTGTAGGGCGACGAAGACGAGCAGGATTTGAGAATGTTTTAGACAAGCTGGGAGTGTCGTTAGTTGTTACCCATTTAGAAATTGATTCTTGCTTTCTAAATAACAGTGCATTTTGCTCACATGCATCATCGACAAGCCTGTAGGAGTGTGAACCATGTGACAGCTGTTCAATATGTATGTGTTTGTGTATGTTTGAGGACCCGTCACCAGCTGGTCACTGACACAACAGTCGCTGGAAGCTGTGAGGGAAAATGAAGGTTTGGCCGTTGGGAACTCCTACATAAAAACAGTATTTCACTGTGGGGGTTAAGGGCGGTGACGTTACAGCCCATTGCATTTGATTACAGCTGTGATACTGCTGCTCCTGCCTCCCTGTATGTTCATATGTTCACTGTAATCTTGTGTATCCCACAGTTGTGTTACTATCATGATGACTCAAACACCTTGTCGGGTTGCAGATTTGGGCTTTGGGCCATTATTTTACACCGTAGCCCTGATAGGCTAAGTGTCTCTCAGATGTAGAAAATAGCCTTGTTTCTTTGTGCCTGGAGGCCAGTAGTGCAGAGTAAAGATTTTTTTTTTTCTTTTTTTATTTGGTGGTGGTAGCGGCAGATGATGAGGGGCAATTTAGGTCCAAGTGGTCTGACTTACAGCAGGCTGCAAGTTTAAAGCAATCACCATGTCATATGAAGCATGAATACAAGAGAACAAGATATTATAGAAATTCATAGTCAGAATAATCCATTGAGACCTGATACCTATGTACAAGAGAGACGCTGTGGACTCCAGTGACTGTAGTGTAAAAAGCCCTTCCCACCATTAAAAGATAACTGTTTAGAAAAGAAGACGAGATAACTGAATTGGCACGAAATAACTATAAACAAGTGTTGCTTTTACCCCTGAATATGATCCATGTGATGGGTTTGATCCTCACTGACAGCATCAAAATTGCAGTTGCAACGGGAATCAATCACACGTTTCCTTCAGCAGGGTCTAGTGTTTGTTGGCGAATCCACCATCCCCACACTACCTGCTTATCAAAGACTAGGATAATCAAAAGGTTGATCCAAATTCGGTGGCAGACACTGGAGGTGAAGGACTCATAGGCAGCCAGTCCAAACAAAGACATGGGGCGTTATTTCGTTGAACTGCGCCAAAGTGTCTTTCCTAGGTACAGTAGATGGCGGCGCCAATGTCATTTTCAGACTCTGCACTCAGATTATCTAACTATTGCGCTGGTCTGAGCGTATTGGAGTGATTTGCATTCCGCAGAATTTCCGTTCCTGACTGGGAAAAAAACGCGGTCGAAGGTATATTCAAAAGGGATGGGAGCTGACGATCTGATTGGTTTATTTTTACACCCACAACACACCCATCACACACATTTGACTGATTCAGAGGGTAAATCCAGGCCCTTTGGACATTGCCCCAGCCGATCCGAGTCGGTCGAAATAGCAGCAGTAGACGAGATGCGCCCTGTGTTTGGTGCTACGCTTTGCACTTTGCGATATTCACCATGGCTTTGGTCTTTATTCCAAAGCCATCGCAACAGTGTGCACTCACTGTTTACCATGTGTACCTGAGTACCTGAATATCAGAGGACTTTCGGATTAGCATTCAAGAATCAACATCATGTTCTCGGGGTCCAGAGATTTGCTGCACACTTGAACTCATGCAAATCCAAAAATCAGGTTTCAAGTGCAAAATATTTGGAATACATACAACAGCAATGTTCACATGGAAAAAAAATATATCAAGGTATGAAAAAGTTGTGTATGTCTCAGTCCTGACTATCTGGAGAATCATGTTACTTGCTGCACCCTGAAGATCACAGTCACCGCTGAAAGGCACAACATCAAAAGGACAGAAAGATGGGGACCCGACTCACCATGCACAGATACACCACTTCAGCTTGACTGATTAAATCACTCCATAACTTATAAAGATCAGGAACACAATAATAAAGATCAGTAACACAACAGATGACATACATGGAAAGACAAACAAGTAATGAACTCTGATCTATACCTTTCATTATGCATTTAGAAGTCCCTTGATCTACACCGTTCAAAACATTACTGTTATGGCATGAACGATTGAGAGATCCAAGTTCTAATAATAGAACGTAGTCTCAAAGCAAAAACATTGCAGATATGAAAAAAAAAAAATCCCAGGGGCAGTCATGGCAGCTGGGGTGTCTGCAGCAAAGCAATCAGAGAACACTGAACTAACCAACAGCCTCCACATGTGTTAATGTAAAGCATTAGATTTAAAAGCACAGACGCTCGTGCGTTTTTGTATGAGTGTAAGCATCCAACTCCAAATGAGATGCTGCATTCAACCTCTCGATACCACACAAAAGTATTGTGTAAAAGTAATGAGATCAGAGAAATGTGTGCCATGCGGTTGCCCTCTCTGTGCTTGTAAAGACAGCCCTCAGACATTTGTGGTGTGTTTATGTTGAAAGCGTAAAGTGTTGGGCTGTGTGGTGAGACACACATCCTCAGAGACTCTTCCTCATCCTCCCTATGAGCTTAGTTAGAGGAATAATTACGTCTTTTCACTAAAGAAGAGAGGGAGGTTTGTATAAAATACAATGGTTCCCATGGGGCGACAGTAACACACACTGTATCTCAGACTCCCTATTGTTTTCCCTGTGATGCATTTTCAATAAGTCATTGAAATTTATGTTCATCTCACACTGAAACAAAGAGAATTAATGCATCAGTTCATCTCCGTCCATCATCCATCAGCCTCCCTTCCTGTTCATCCACTTATTCCATTGATCTGCTGATTATATGCTTATTTCTTGTCCATCCATCCACCATCCCTGTTTGCTCAGCCTATCAAGCCTTTAATAAGCCTCCCCCTCATCTATCCCTCCACGCGTGCAGCTGTATGGTATCTGTGCATCAGTGAATTCAGTCGTCTGTTCATTGTGTTTCTATGCATGTCCATCTCCTCATCCATTCACCCATCAAATCACCAGTATGTCCATCTCACCATTTATTCATCCAGGCTTTCTGTGTTCAAAAACACATCCATCCATCCATTCACACTTCTGTCCATCACTTCATCCATTCACGCGGCAAACTATCAGTAAAACCAGCTGTCTACCCACTGATTCATTCAGCCATTCTTTTCCTTCAGAAGCCATCCATCCAGTGGAAATACAACACCATATGGAAGCATGCCAGGTATTGCCTGATCACGTATTCCATACAATTCTGAGAAGTCTGCAGAACTGTCATCATATAATGATGTGTGTTCTTCTAACCATGTATTACTTGGCCCAAAACTACTGTCTCATTTGGAATTCCTACAGTATGACTTCTGTGCATGAGGGTCTCACCATATATCTGTATTTTTATTTGGCTATGCACAGAAAGGCTGGTATAGAATCAGTATGCTTATAATGAAATACGTTGCCTGTGATGCCGGCTTGCATCCCAGTAGAATGGGGATGAATCTATCTCCCCGCTGTTTCTTGCTTGAAGACACAGATTTGCAGTTAACAACATCGGAGCAGGCAGTTCCACCTGCTGTGGGAACATCATCTTTTTATTACAGACCTGCAGTCTGGGAGCGGAAAACGCATACATTTTCCATACCATGGTATAGTATTCCAACAGTATAGAGCTAATATCCACAATATGGCAGAAACTTTTGTGAACTTCCTCCACTAAGTGCTCACGTATTTATTGTTTCCCCTAAAGAAAAAGCAGCACTGTCACAAAGGGGAGATCACAAGTTCCTCACTGAGTTCATTTACTGTTGGAAATAGACTGCCAGTCCTCCACTACAGTCTGAATTGCTTGTGCCTTAGCGCTGAACAAAGGCTTGTTTCTCCCCTGAAATAATGAAGTCTCCATCTGCTGCAAAGCTCTCTCTCCCTGTGTGTGTGTGTGTGTGTGTGTGTGTGTGTGTGTGTGTGTGTGTGTGTGTGTGTGTGTTCACTGACTTATGTAAGGGGGAGGTTTAGTGTAAACACATTTCCATGGTCAGAAAGATGTCAATCCCTCTCTTTTCCTGCCTCACCTTCACAGCTCATTTACTCCTTCTAAAGGAATCAAATAACAGTATAAGTCACCCAGAACAAAAGCCTCAGAGTTTCCTCTCCTCTCCTCTCCTCTCTGATAAGAATCAAGCCTCACCTTTTGGACAGAAATGTTTAGCAAAGGTGAGGCAATGTAATCGCAGAGGCAAAAGTCTTATCAGTGTTACAGTGGTATTTTTCACTGTTTGATGTTATGTTCAGTCAGTCTGGGTTAAACAGAGTTACACCACCCATTCCACACATGTCCTTATCTAGTTTTCATGTTGAAATAGGTTCATACAAGCATACAGTGTTCCAGAAAAAAAGTTTTTACGGTGAATGATATAGTGCCACGGCGGTCTTCACTCACTAACACTGACTAATGGCTCTGAAAGAACTGACTTTGTGTTTGCACAGCAGTCACCACAGCTGTTCCTACACCAAGGGAGGGGTTAACACTTTCCTGGGCGGGTTTGGATGGAGAACTATACAACACATAACATAATCTTTTAAAATCTACACTAATCTAATTATTTGTTGAAATGGCAGAAATCTTAATTAGTTTTTCTTTGTAAGTCAATTGTCCATTCAGTTATAATACAATAGAAATGTATTTCCTATAAAATGATTGATAAGAAATGGATTTGTCTGGAAAAAAACAAAAACAAAAAACTGTATAGGGTGTCAAATACTTTGGTTGAAACATAAAATAGTGTGTTGTTTGCAAGCATTGCCTATCCAATTATTAAAATCTTCAACTGGAATATCATAAATTACATTTCAGTCAGAGGTTTAAGTTTAAGCATGAGCATTGGTGAAATATTTCAAGACTACAAGGTTCAATTAAAAGGACATTTAGCAGTCATAATGTTTACAGTGGACCTTTCTATGGTGCAACATCTACGAATGTAGTGATTTTGGCGAATGAACATGCAAAGGGGTTGGATGAGTCTTACTTTATTCATCCAGTCATTAAACCTCTCAGTGGTGCTGCAGTTATTCCATATCCATGTTCAACCTATTTATTTAATGATAGTATGTATCCGTACTATACTATTCTTTACTTTTGTGGATATGTGCAGTATCAGAAACACCAAGTCAAGACACTTGCCTCACATGTTGGGTTGACCACCCCTCACCCTGCTCATACAGGCCCATAAATAGCTCTAATGACGGTGAAGTGTCTATAACTGAACATGTGGAAAACCTGGCCTGCAAAGTATGCATAGCGAAAGTCATTCGAGGGTATCTTCTGAGGACCCACCTAATGTAATTTCCATGACAAACCAGCAAGTAGCTGTGGGCTTATTTCACTCTTAACCACAACTGTCAATCTCATGGAGACATGAAAGGGTAAGCACTAACGAAAAGTTGCTTGGATTAATTCTTTGGGGACCATAAATGTCAAGAAATCAAAGCAGAGCTGAAACATTTCAGGCTAGAACAAAGGAGTTTGAGGTTAAACTCATCTTCCATCGTGACTGGCAGTTCAAAAAAGATGTGACGTGATTATGTTGTTCCGATATCTTTTATCATAATTTCACATTTTCACACATTCTCCGTTCAGCAGGGTCCATACTGACAGTGATGTCTCACATTAACAGTGATAGACTGATTAAAAATCTTATACTACACTACCTAATCAACCTTTTCCTTGTTTCCAATCGTCCCCTAATGAGCTTTATACGACTTTTAGCAGTGAGACATCTGCACAAGACTTGTGTGGACATTACCCACTTGGTGCTCTCCATCTCTGTCCATTCTGACTGCTGCACATGGCCCCTTTCGTTTGTCATACAGAGCACACAGATTTATCTCTGGCAAATAAATCGAGAACTGGAATGATGGACTCTGATTTAGTCATGACTTGTAGCCTGCCTTCTCCACTTATCTTCCACCAATTGGCCAATCTGTCAATCAATTGGCTCCGTGATTTTCGTATGCTTCAGATTATGTATCGTTTATCATCTCAGCTCATCCATCCCTTGCAGCTGTCTGTCATCTCCCATAATAACCTCTCTCCTTCCCTTTGGAAGTTTGCCCGTCTCGTTGTGCCTTAAAATTCCATCTTGGCTCATTTTTCCTTGTCATATGCAAACTATAAAATCTGCTCCGCTCATTCCCCAACCACTTTTTCCTTCTATCCCTCATTTCCCCCCCATACTCTTTGCCCTGAATTTCATTTAAAGCAAATGATCCCTTTACATTTTTCTTTTATCTGTATCCAAGAATATTCAGAACTGTTCCAGCAACAAAAACAGCACATTTAGCAGGAGACTTTGATCGGCTCCACCCTACAGTTTGATATATCATTACACAGGTGCAGACAACAATATTTACTGTTATGATAAATCCTGAGAGGACTGCTAGAAAACAGTTGACTGGTTATCTGCAATTAAATATATGTCTTCAATATCCTTCGACCCTACTTACACTCTCTTAGCGAAAGTTAAATGTTGTTGACAACATGTATTTACAAAGGACCTTTCTCACACGTCAGACCTGCATCTTCATATTGGATGAAGCTGGAAATGCAGGCATGATGCTACAAATGCTCTGGGAAACCATGACGACCCTCCCACCCAGTCCGATGTCAAAACAAAAGTGTGTTTCTATTTCAAGCTGGTAATGGCACTCCATGATTACATCAGGGTCAAATGTTAGTTAGATTAACTGTTAGTTTATGTTAACACTTTAGAAATAAAACATCCAGAATCCAAATATTGTTTGGGTGATTAAGTCTTTTGTTGAAAGCTTCTTGCTACAAGTAGTGTGCTCATATTTGAATTGAAGTGGCTCTTCAGTCTCAAACGTTTCATAATAATTTGTTGACTAACGCTGAATGGATCTGCCTCAAAATACATCGGGGTCTTCCTTGGCCTATATCACAACCCTCCGACATGCGTAGTTACGAGCAGTTGAGCAGCTGAGCAGTGTTTGTGAAATCCTGGTGGTAACCTCCTTGGTGGGGGTGAGAATCTATGAATACATTGACTTACAGTGATCAACCACATCCCCTAAACCTGCTCTGACAAGTTCTTTTAACTTTACTTACGCTTCACACATGCACACTCAGAGGCCGCTAGGAAATAGGGAGTGAATGTGTTTCCTTTCTTACCCTGTCGGTTTTATCCAAAGATAAAATGTAAGCTTTTGTCTCTCCTCTCCTCCCTGACCTGTCATGAGAAATAAATGTATGACCTACTATAATGGGCTGCTATGCTAAAACATGAAAAACTGAACCACTACAGGGTGGAGAGAAAATGTCCTCACAGCCAGCCACAACTGCAATCGAGTGGAGAGAGAGTGGATATTAGAGATGAGGGGGTGCAGAGAGCCGCTCCTGTGTGATCTCTGCATCTCATCGCTGGTGCAACTGAAAGTGAGCGTGTGGGTGTGAGCACATGCAAATGGTTTGGGGACGGATTGACAGGCAGATTGTCAGACAGATTAAGTTGATTTGTGAAACATTCCTGGAGACAGCAAAGGGTGGGATGGGGTGAGACACAGCTAAACAACATGAATACAACATTACTTTTGGCAGCATTTTAATATGAAATGGATGTAAAATGAAATAGAGGCTCAGCGACAGCCGTTACGGCTGAATGAAAGTAATTTCAGTCAATATGAACCACAGCGTGCATGACCTTTGTTCGTAGGCACTGAAAGAAGCTAATTGTAATTGTAATTTCATAAACCATCTATCCATTTCAGTTGTGACCCCTGCTTGGAGTGTTGTGGTTCTCGGGGGTGTCGTGCAGGAGCAACCCCCTGTTGCTGTAGTTATGGACTTGGGTTCATGTGATGAATATCCCTGCTATGTGGAATGGGCCTGAGGTTAGGTAGCGTATTTATCAGTTCCATGCAGTTGTGCTGCTGGAGGAGAAGTTGGTCTGCGGGTGTGTGTTGGTTGACATTTTCCCCCGCTGTTTGAAGAGGGAGTTGATCAGAGGATCTTGTCGTATAATTATTCGCTATATTGCGGGAAAAGTTGTCCATTTTAATCACGAACTGCATTTCATGGAAACTGCAGCGGAGTGAAACTCAGATGCATACAGGCCATCCAATCAATAAAATCAATTCCAATTTCATCAAGAGGCAGACAGGAAAAACTGCAAGGTCAGTCTTGAGAATCTCTATGTAAATACCGGTAAAAGAACATGGATAGGAAGGAATATTAAAGTTTCAAGGAGAAGTAAGTACCATTAACTGCAGGAAGCTAAGACACAATCTGCCTTTTTGTTGTTCACCACAACTCCCCCTTTCCTCTCACTCTCGTTTCTTTTCGTCACTTTGTGCCAGGGTTGGTATTTTGTTCCTCCCTCCTCTGACTTTTTCACGCTTCTTCACAGCTTAAAAAAGCCCCTCTGACCAAATAGTACAAGTCTCACAGAAAACTGTCTGTTCCATCCCCACAGTGAAGCGTCATTTCATCAAAATGACATCACAGACATTTTTTTTAGTTTAACAGTTTATGACCACGGTCAGTTTGTGCTTCATTTGAACTCATTAGGAATACAATCATAACTTGTATATTAATGGGACTGGGGTTGAAAATGACTGTGAAGTACAGGATTAAAACACATGTAAACAAATATTCACACAGCATGACATTGAAATCACTCACATTCACATACATGATGCATTAATACAATTCACAAAACAAAACCCATAATTTCTCATGAAATTAACAATTATCGTCTTGTCATTTGTTTTCTACCTGCATGTTTTGCATACATACACTGATCTGGTCGTGTTTGAAGCACTACAAAAAAGTTTTTTGTCACCTCCCACAACTGGCACGCTTGTTTCTCCTCAGGTGTTACAGCTGTGGCTCCAAGTCTAAATAAGTCACTGCAACAATGGATTAGATATGAAACTCTTAACTGCCCTTATGTATTTTACATCCATATATGCCTGCATAGCTCTCCTAGTGACTTCACTGATTGACCAACAACATCCTAATTTAACCTACTCTGGTGTTTAACTTAAACCTAAAAACATAAAGAATATTTCTTCTGTGCTCACTGTGTTTCCAATGTCCACACAAACACGTCTTCTTTTCCTGGGGATGAGAAGCTGCTCGATCAGCTTTTCACAACGTGCACTTGCTTTCAATTCATCCATACGTTCTGACTTTGAGGTAAGAAAATCTTTAACCTCAGATATAGAACCACACATTTGCCTTCAGCACACACACAGACGTACAGTCAGGGGAGGGCAGGTGAGACTGCGCCCTCCGTGCCTTCATGGAAATAAAATAATGTAGCTAGATATGATGAGGTATATAATGTACAGTGGGTTTTTTTGTGTATATGTGTCACGTCTTTCATGTGCTGAGTGATCATGGAAGGGCTCATGAAGAGGCACCAGGTGAGGCACACAGTGGTGGTGCCTCATGCTAGGGAGCACTCGTCAGCCCAGGGATTCTTCTTGAGACTCGGTCTTCAGCCTCAGAATAAGTGACAGCAGCTACAATCGACAGTCAGAAAGTCAAGTGCAGCCATCCATTCCAGATCTAAACAACCGTCTAAACTGGACTTTCAATCGCAGTAGGAGGTAAGAATTAAAGGAAGACCAAAGATCTCCATTGAGACAGAGAGACTTTTAACACTGTGGGACGATAAACAACATCTCTAAAAAGACCTTTTTTTTTATTCTATGTGCTTTTGTGTGTGCTTCAGTTTACTGTTGCCAATCAAATGGTAAATAAGCTAGAACTGTAGGTTCATATGTTTGTAAATCTGATGGGGATGAAGTCAGTGCCTCACCAGACATGAACGTCACAGCACGTCACTGCTTCTACAGGAATTTTCAGGTGAGGACTTGAACAGTGACATTTTTTAGATATTTATTTATTTCACATTTTCATCAAATGGACGAGGCTGCACTGTGCAGGTAAAATGACCCTCATGACCTGCAGTGTTCTGAGCGAGTTTGACCCTAAATACCTCTGGTGAGATCTTCCTTATTCAACACATAATACTGGACTTCAGCTGAAGCAGACTCCAGAGAACTTCTATTTCTGTTTTTACTTTAATTGCACTGGCTTAGAACTTTTCTCTGTGATCGTCAGCCTCCAAAACACCTGCTGCAGTGAGATCAGTGACAAAAAAAGATAAAAATAAAATGAATGTGCAAACTAATTTTATTCATAAGTGCTAGAATTGTGAAGTAATTCAGACACAGTGGCAGAAAACCATCAACAATTTGAAATTAAAAAAAGTATCTTTCGGCAATGGCCCATGACTGTGAGTTAATTTCACATGGAAAGAAAGGAGATTATATTATTCCACCATTTTCTGTTATCAGTGGAAACAGCTCACATCTTTGAATATGGATACAATAAGTGAATGAATACGTGGATGTTCTTTTGATGACAAACTGATTCTGGTGGATTTCTCATTATGTGTACTCTCAACATGTTTCAATGCGAAGAGGAATTTCATTAAACATCTGACAATACCTGCCTACAACTGTCCCAGAACAATGTCAAAATTGTGCTCAGAGAGCACGTCATTGCAAGGTTTTGGTCAGCCCGTTCCAACTACGTGAATGTTGGTCTAATTATTACACTGTAAGCAGGGTCACGTCTCCTGGTCGGGGAATTGGCGCTGCCTGTTTTCAGGGCTGATCTCAGTCTGGCAGCGAGCGGAGGCTGCAGAGAGCCGCAGAGATGTGTGGCTGTGTGATAATAAGTCTGCATATGAAGCGATGCTCCATAAAAAAAAATACAAATGTAACAAAATGACACAGATTCAGTCCGTGTGTTACAGGGAGGATTATATGTAAGCTGTACCACCAAGGGCTGTACCGAATTGAAAATTACATGAAGGCTGGATCGATCGCCATTGAAATAACATTTTGTTTCAGGTTTTTCTATTTTTGGCATTTCCTGTCTAAATTTGCAAGGACAACGGGCATACAATCTGGAGAAGTTCCTTAGATTTCACAATTTAGAAAAACCTTGAAACTCTTATGGGGATCCATGTGAATGTGTAGTAGCTTCCAATTTCTGACCAGCATACAAGTTAAACAGAATAGTTGTTGTATGTGTTAAATGCTTTACAGGAGCAACATAACTTATATTGTGACTGTTACCCAGTACACACATATACTCCATGGTTTGCTACAACACTGCACTACACTATGACATCCTTCACCTTTGATGCTTTTCCCAACATTATTTTTATTCCAACGTCTGCAGGTTCATAACAAAATGAGAAAAAATGTGACAAAATACAACTGTTTTCATTCATAAATCGTAACACTGGATACTGTGCACTGCTCTGTTAAAGCAAACGAACCAAAAAAACATTTGATCTGCTTCTGAGGTATAGTTATCAGCAGTGTACTCAGGACCAGAGTGTTTCTTTTATACCCTCTGTTCTTATCAGGTTCCTGCTTGGAGCTGACAGCTGACCTTCAGACATGATCCCCCCCCCCACTTTCCTCTTATCAAAGGGAGCAACGATAAGGACTGACTGTTCAGTGATAGAGACCTTCCATAGCGAGTCTACTCCCTTACGCAGGAAGCAGTGGTCATCGTGGGAGTGGGTGGAGGTGGTGGGGGCATTGGTCATGGCACCACATCAAACACACATACACATCCTCTTGAGGTCAAAACGCTGGAGGTCAGTTGAGTGCAGGCAGGTTCAGTGGCTTGATGAATGAGGTACTACTCATACTGAATCTTTGTTACTTCTGTCTCATCACCAGTTCCCTTGTTCTCCCGTCAACTAAAAATCACTCTCGACAAATTATTGTGACTGGAGGCACCTCAGAATTTTGATGTGATGCCACGTCTGCAGAACGGCATTCACACACCCATCTGGCTGCAGCACCTGGTGTCGGTATGTTCTGTTCGGATGGGATGCAATTAATGTGACCTAAAAAGGCAGGATTTGTTTGTGCTCATTGGTTGGCCCACCTGCAGCTGCTATTGGCAGGAGACGTTGTGAGAGTTGTCCGTCAGGGGAGATGGATCCTGTGCCTTGTGCTAATTAAACTGGAGATTGCACAAAGAGTGTGTTTTTGGCACAATCCACCCACCCATGCCTACACAAAAATGACAAGTTGTGTTGGAAAGTTGGCCTGTGGGGCAATATCCTGCTGTGTCTGTTGAAAAATGTAAGTTCTGACACTTTCGTGCAGGTCACGTTTTGCGTGGTTACCTTGAATATTCCAGTTGTCATTCCCAAAGTCCAGCTGGACCGTTTTAATTCCTTCCATGAGAAACACCAACTGAGATTGAAAGTAATAGGCACATCCACAGTTCTTCATAACGTTCATCAGCATATTACACTGGGATACTGAATATACTGAATCAATCCATTTCCAACAGATAGTTTATCCTTTGGGCACACAAGCAGGTGGAATAATTCATTTGTCCATTTTTCATCCCATTTTGTAATTAAAATGGGAATCCATTCCCATTTTATGCCATCATTGTTTAATCAAAGCCAACGTTCTGTGTTCCAATTACAAACTGCCACCGTTGCCAAACTTACCATTTAAGTAAATTGATCATTTAGTTTCTTGTGACAAAAACTCATGAAATGTGAATGAACACTGATCTACCTGGCGAGGTTGTATGTGAACGGCCAATTACTAGTCACCAGTGACGTGCGGCGACGTTCATGTCTGGTGAGGAACTTACAAACATTTGATTGTCAACAGTTAGCGGGTTATGTTTAAAGTCTCATGTCAGCATTCTTTACACATACAAACTGAAGTACATAAAAAGGCACATTTAATATATATATATTACTAAAACTATTATGGTCCCACCTTAATTTACAAATGAAGTCGCTGCTCTTTCTGAACAAACGCATCAATAACTTGTGTGTAGAAATTTTCCTGATCGTCCCTCACTTGAATTATTACCTCCTTCTTCGATTGACAGTCCAGTTTAGAAAATTGTTTTGAGTTTAGAAATAATCAATTTTGAAAGCAAGCCCAGGCGAGTGTACAAACAAATGGGTGTCCGGACTTGACTTGCTGACTGTAGATTGTAGCTGCCGTCACTCCGTCTGTACAACACCGCACACTGCGTACATCAGCTTGACTATGGAAATTTAGTTCAAATAGCACGTGTTTGAACATTTTACCAGCGACCTACAGAGAGACAACAATACGGTCTCCCTGCCGGCAGCCAGCAGTCATTGTCAATCCACAGCCAGCTGGTGCCTCACCACACGTCTCTTCTCAGTATTTCAAATTCAGCAATTTTGACTAAAAGTCATCTGAAATTCGTAAGTTAAATGGAAAATGACTTCATAGAACAAAACGCTGGATAAATATAACCATTTCATTTATTTTGTCCATCTTACATTATTTTCTTTCCAAGATGGCAGGTGAGGCATGGCCATCACCTCCCCTGACTGTACGTTACTGCTAGTCACCTAAAAAGAACATGTAGAACAGTTTCTGTATTACTACACTGTGCAACCATTCTTTTCTGACAGTAAATACAAAAATAAATACGCACGTTTGGTTGGGTTGCAAATTTATTCCACAAATCACATTATTTATTGCATGCTGCAGCATTTTGTGCAGACATATGGTTTCATTACTTATCCATAGATGTTACAGTTAATCCAGCAATTTGAATACATATAAGCTGCTCACCATGTCTGCGTACTGCAATATGACACGTGAATTTCCTGCTGAGCTTCCTGTCTGGTAGGATTCCCATAGACCTCCGTACGAGACGAAAGACAACAGAGTTACACCCGTAGTTCATGCGGTACAGAGTCCATACATCCACTCCAATTGTGTGTTTGATGTCTAGAGACCCCTCCCTCTTTGTAAAAACACAATTGACGGGATTATTACAGCTCAATCTAAATGTTCTTTTCGGGTCAGAGGAAATATTTGTTAAAAGTACATCATAGTCTGCAGAATTTCTTTATGCTGTTTTTACTTCTTCATGAAACTGTTGTGCATTTTTCCTCCGACTTCGGAAAGGACAATTTATATTATCCCTCACTTATCTGCAGCAGCCATACATCATCCCCAATGCCAACCAACAAAATACAAATTACAGTTTATGTTAGGAATCATGGTTTGAAATTGAGGCAGAGAAATTAAAGACAATAAGCTGTGTGTGAGAGGGTTGAGAACTAATGCCTTAAAAATTGTCTTTTGCAGACTCTCAGTACTATTAATTGGATGTCTGAGAACATACAGCAGTTGTTTTTCTGGAACAATTACCACCTCTGATTAAAAACAGGAAACCAACAACAATAACAAAAAAAAACTTGCATTTTTCATCGTGTTCCTCAGGCTAACATCCCCCTGGGATTGTTTTGTGTCCATGTACATAGGATATTATTCAAATAGTTGAGATCTATGTGGCTTTCAAAAATTTGCTTGTAAATTCTATGTTCATGAATAAATTATCCTTTTCTGCAACCACACTGCTCAATACCTTACTTCAGTGTAACAAGTACAGTTGACGCTCCATGCTGTCACTACCTTTGTGCCTTGTTTGTGTGTCAGTGATCTGTGTGAGTGAAGAGGGAGACAAAAGACAGCCAGAGTTCATGTCCATCAGATGTGTGAAACATTGTGCCGAGTACTTAAACACTATCTGTTCTCTTACTTCCCTGTACACACTGGACACTGGAGTCAACCTGCAGCTGACTCAGATGAGTGGGAAGGACTGCGAGTAAAGCCCTCTCAGACAGATAAAGCAAGCTTCAAACCGTGACTGTTAAAACTACTTCCATGTATGTACACAGGATAGACTGATCTGATCAGATGGAAATCTCATTTTACCTCGCCCTGACTAGACACTAGTTAGTTATGTCACAAATTACAGTTTCTGCACTCATTATTTGAGAAACATATTTTCTTCCAAAGTAAACCACCCACCAGGGTGTAAAAGTACTGTAAAAGGTGTAAAAGTACTGCGGACACCATTTGAGCTCTAATTGAATATTGGAGTAAATGAATGGATGAGTGAATCAATGAATGTGGTACATTCTTAGGTCATAAAGGTGAAAGTTGATGAAGTCTAAACAGTAAAATCCCATTGTTACATATACTGTAAACATGTTTTTCTGATTCTTCCAACTTTGTCCTTTGTGTACCTCTAATCCTTTCTGACTGGCATTAGGTAGAGGATGTCAGTAGCTTGGCCTCTGCTGATTATGATTAGGCTATTGTTTTATTTAATGATCACATGTCATGCTTGTCATGTACTATTTATCCTGCCACTTTAACCATTATATGAATGACTGTTGGACAGACTGCAAGTCCTACATTAGGACTGAGGGACGTTGAAATAGTAGGTTCTCCCTCTCACGCTGGCACGATGACGGCTTTTATTGTTATTTCAGTCTGAATTCAGCTGCCATTATCACAGGGAACAGACCCAGTGAGTGACACAATCACACATAAGAGGAATGAAAGAAATGTACTTTGAAGAGACCGATGAATTTGCTGCTTTTATACACGTATAATTAGTTGAACAATCAGATTCCATGTGTCTCAAATCATTCACACATTCACAACGTTTTATTTTTGAACTTAGTTTAAATTCTTCTGCAAATGCTTTTGAAATTAATCTTTGAGGAAATTGTTGGACATCAGCCACAGCAAATGTACAAATCTGATGGATGTTGATCCCGTAAAGGTCTATATTTACTCGTACCCAGTACGAGTTTAAAAGTCAATGTGAGGGTGATGAAGAAAATGAAATGAGAGCAGGAGAATATTTTTTTCAAACAGCAGAAAGCTCAAAGGTTTGCTGTATTTCTGAAATCTTTGAGATCTCCAAAGTTCTGGGTTTTCTTTAATTAACCCATGGATAATGTATAAGTTTCAGCATTCACTGCATCACTGATGAACATAGTATGATGCTGTCTGCACACAACACAGGCTTGGGTGTCAAACAAACCAGTTTGTTGGTGATGAACGGTGACAGTGAGGCCATCTCAACGGCGTCCGTCATAGCTTCCGAAGATATAGTTCAGCACAAACCCTTGACTGATTACCAGGAAGACACAGTCAGGTCACAAAGCACCCAGAAGGTTCTGCCCCTCCCTCCCTCGAAAGCAGACACTGCCACTAGACGATGGGTAAGAACTACATTGTTCTCATTAAATTCGGCATCAGTCATAGTTTTTCTCCACGTGTTAGGTATGACATTCAAGCAAGCAACACTTGGGTTGATGTTGTGGACTGAGCCTTTCAGCACTTTGAACACTTTGTGGTTGTGCTGAATAGTTCTGTTATAATCACATGAAGTCTCAAAGATGTCGCTGTCATATGTAAATGATTTTTCCTGAGTAGTGGGAAGCACTTATCTCTAGTTCACTCCTGGCTAGTTTTGGTGCATAATGTGACTGACTGAATGCACTCAGATTGCTCAAAGGCTTCCGACAAAATTGCTGCAGAAGGTTCCTCAGATTGGTGACGCACGTGGTTCGCTTCCGAAATTACCCTTTCAAAAATGTAGCTGCAAAACAAATCAGTAAACAGGTGAATGGCCGCCATAGAAATCACTCAGAGAGATGTAATTTATGTGATTATACTCGGTAGAAGAAGAAGAAAAACGATGAAGAAGAAAATACATATTTTTTTCCACCAGTAACAGCTGCTTACATCAGTTTTATTCCAGCACTTGATCATCTTGCACCAATAACAAACAATGCTCTCTTTCTTTCCACAAAGACAATCTGACTTCTGCTCAAGCTATGGAAACATCACATGCCTTCATGTGAGGGATATACTGTATCATAGTCGACATAACACAGAAGCCAGCTGAGGATGAAGTGTCAATCCTACTTATTTTACCAAACAGGTACGATGCAGTTGCGAATGAAAGTAAAAGTCTTGTGAGAGAAGAACATGTGTATGAAAGTTAATAAAATTCTAGGAAAAGGTGCTAAATCCATCCCCAAAAAGGTGTTTTTAAAGACATGACCCAATTAATTGGTGAAAGATGAATCATTTCAAATATAAAAAATTCATATTTCTGAATTTGTCCTCCATCACTCACAACAAACATGATGGGATGTCTAGGGGTAGTGAATGCATGAAAAAATGAATGAATGATGGTATTACAGCGTGTGCTGGCTCACTGTCACATCACATCACATCACATCGTTACTTTGAAGGAAAGTTGCTTTTGATTGTGTTATCTGCACCTTCTTCTTTTTTAGTGTAAATACCTGCAGAAGAAAGTCTCACAATTTGTTCTATTATACCAGCAAAACACAAAAGAAAACACAAACACAATTAAATCTAGTAACAAAACTGGTATTATTGAAATTATTGGCCACTGTCAAGATCTGTCAGTCAAATCATTCTCATAATTCAATTTGATCTTCAAGATGTACAGACTGCATTACATGTATAAATTAAAAATCTCCTGGGCAACAGGAAATGTTGACATCTATTCACAGGAGAGTGACGCATAGTACTTTCAAAGATATGTATCATAACGCTGTGGAATCTTTGTCTTTCAGCGAGTTGATATCTGAAGGATTTATTCATTACAAATGAATCTACTACTCTAAAAAGCCACATCTGCATGTGACACATAGAATGGAACTTCCCAGTGATAAATAACAGGGCGTGTACATCGTGCTGAAGTAGCAGCTGATTTGTATAAACTCTGGAAGATATTCTGGCAGTTTTATCTAATGGTTTAAATACCCTACAGAATAGTGGCTTACTTTATCAAAGCAGCATGTGTCGTCAAGGAAGACAGGGAGACTAATTCTTCTAATACTCTTGCACAATGTATGCTCTTTCAGGAGCTGTGCTACCAAAATACATCATAAAACAACCCATACATATGACAAAATATGAATATGTAATGCAGGTGATGTGGATAAGGAAATACAGTTATGGTAACATGACAGTATGGTCTCTTTAGAACAGCAACCGTGATCAAAATGCGTTAAGTCCACATTCATTATACATCCTTGTATAATGGAAAACAAACTTTTATGATTTTGTCTACAAAATGCACAATTATACATGTGTGACAATTCTTCATTATTACAAATAATTAATGAGATTAAACCTGCAAAGCTCCATTTAGCAAATGTATCTTTCCTGTGTAGGGGGGAAATGAAGTTGAAGGGATGTTTGCCAGCAGAGGACTGCTGACGAACTGTGCCGAGGAGGTAGAAAAGCGGCCATATACCTCAGCACAGCCAGCAGCATTAAAAGACTGAAAGATCCATCTACATACTCCATCTGCGAAGGACAAATGAACTGCAGTTTTATAGCTTATCCTGCTGATCTGCAACATAAGAATGTGCTGGAGGTTTTTAGAGAACCAACTGGTAGGAAACATGGTCAGGGAAATGCTGACTTGTGGGAAACTAAAAAAAAACAACAACAAGAAAAAAATGTTTGTTGAACAAAGTCGGCTGTATTTAAAAGCTCTTATGCAGACGTGTCTTGTGCAGAGTAGATACATGACCCCGCTGCGGACATCTCCTGTGACATGAACCACACATCTTGCAGAGTGCAAAGCCGAGCTAGTTAAATGCTACAAAGATGAAACAGTGGCATCTCTTCACTGGTAACCTGTTCGGCATTGATTTAGAGATTACAGCGCTCACTTTTAAACATGATTTCATGGCCCCAAGCAATATTTTCAATTCTCTTTGAGTCAGTGTGCAGCCGCAGACCGTCAGAGCACCTTCAAACCGCAGAAAGCCTTTGAAACATGTTGCTTAAGTAGCATAAGATCATAATTAGCATCATATGCTCAAACATTTTTAAATACAAATTCTATTTTTATGTTATGAACACACACTAGGTGAGATAAATGCAGACATACTGTATATTAGCCTACAAGGGTCCATATCAAAATGCACGTCCACCCACGTGAACCCGATTAGAGCTTCAGGAGTGTCAGATTGTGAAATTGAACTGGTTTCTCCTTATTTGTATCAATTCATTTCAGTTCTTCAGTTGCTGCTGTCAGTGTAATACAAAATACAAACAAACAAAGGAAAATATCTTCATCTCTATGACTCCAACTCCAGTGATGTCCTGGCTGACAAGCATTGCATGGACATCGGGGGCTGTACTCCTCTGCCCCCCCACCAAGGTCTATGCCAGGGCACTGGAGAGGATGTGTTCTTCACCCTGGCTGGCTGAAGGGGCCACGGGAGTTTGCCCAACTAGTGCACATGTGCTTTGTGGATTTGGAGAAGATGACCATGTTCCCAGGGGGGTGCCTGTGGGGGTGCCTTGGGGGTATAGGGTGTAGGGTCCCTTTTTAAGGGCTATTCAGTCCCTCTACTGACAAAGTATGAGTCTGGTTCCCGCTGGTGGCAATAAGTCTGACCTGCTTTAGGATCTAACAACAGTTTTGTTTTTGGTCATTTTGATAGAAACAGTGGTGAATTCCTACAATCACTTCCTCCCATGTATGAATATCAAGAGACCACCAGACACAATGTGCACACATATTCTATCCTCATGAAGCCATCTGGAGGCAGAGACTGACACAGCAATAAGCAAGCGGTAGCAACAGCGAGCTGGTTTGCGCTGCAGGTTTGCTGCACGACTCCCCAGTACATGTAGATAAAGCCCACACTTGATCAGCTGCACAACTCCTTTGGGAATCAAAGGAGCTGATTTGTCAGTTTCTGTGTTCAGTGTTGTGACATAGCCTCAATACTGAGGACATTTTGTCAATTCACTGCTTTCACACTGGGACAGACTGTGAGGGTTTGTGAAGGTTCAACATGGTGTTTTAAGAAGAATCTCTCACAGTGAAATTCCACGATTCCACTAGTCTTTTTTATTATTATTGTCGGAATTATTTATACATGTTAATTCTGTGGCAGAAGTTCATGACAAACTGTAGAAAACACTTGTGTGTTTGTGTGCGACTCTCCTGCCAAGATAAGAGGAGAGTAAATCTCAGAAGAAGTGCCCGTGTCACCGTCTCGATGCTAACTGCACACCTGCAGAGCATAGATTAGACCGGTATTATCGAAGAAGTGCGCCTCTGCTACTGAATCTCCTGCTTTAATCTTAAGCTTTCATCTGAGCCATGTTATTGCTGTTTTCCTCCTTCTTCTCTAAAGAACGTTATTCAGGAGGCTCTCAGAACACCTCTGGATGTGGAAAGCTTGCAAACTGCCATTTGAAAAGATGAAAACAGCAATGCAGAAAACAAGGACTGTGATGCAGACTCCTTCAATGTTCACCGATGCTTTGATTCATGTGTTTAAGAGTTAATGCATTGAGTTCAAATATGTGTAGTTGGTTGATGAGGAGATTAATGACAGTACACAGACAGTATGGAGAGCATAGGAACTACTGGACTACACAGAAGTATGTTACAGCTATGATGAAAAGAGACGTTCACATCAGCCCCTAGTTGTTACAGTGCCTCCATTTTCTCGAAAGATGAATGTGTCTGAAGACCTGATGAAGTACATGGACGTCTCACTTTACTCAGTCAGACAATTCCATCTCTTGGGCTGTGACATCTCCTGATGCCAGAAAAGAAATGCCATTTTTTTGACACCTTATTTCCAGTGAAGCATCAGAGCTACTTGCTGCTGATAGTGATGCGACTGGAGTTGTTGTTTGAGCCTTTTAATTTTCATACTGTCTAGTTTATCCTAACAAGGAGGATCGAGGGAAACAACTCAAAGACATACAACACCAGACAGTTTGTGAAAAATATAACCCCAGCAGAATACTTCCAACATTAAGATATGTGTCTGACAGTAAGGTTATTACATGATGTATAAAATGAAATTAAATGGTTTTAATCTGTTTGCGTTCCTGAGCTCTTATGTCTGTTATGCTGCATTCATATGGAATTAAGGAAACAGCAGACGGCAAACCAGAAAGTTAAAATATTTAAACTTTTACCGAGTGGCGCCATGGAATTCAGTGACGGATGTAACATAGTTTCAATTTGTGATGCAATATTATATATTTGCCATTGTGCGGTTCTGTCGGACTACTGCTGTTGTTCCGTTCCATCCAGCAAACGTCTTTCCCATCTCCCGTCTGCCGTTTCCCTGATTCCATGTGAATGCACCATTACTGTCTTGCAAATTAGTCTGTGAGGCCAAAAACAAAGCAAAAAACTCTTGTCTATTTTGGCGTGCTTCCATGGGTGAGGTCAACTTACAACACATAATTAGACCCAAAGGAAGATGAAGACCTAGAGGCAGGTCAAAATACGCATCAAATCAGCAGTGAAACAGGAAAGCGCTGCCGATGAAAAGAACAATGAGAGAATCACCTGGACTGGTAAGTATTGAAGTATTGATAGTATAGTAGTATTGATAGTATAGTATAGCATAGTATTGATAATTTGCAGAGGCTGGATTCACTTGCTGAATTTGAATTCAGGAGAGCAGCTGGACAGGTGGAGGAACCGCAGCAGGACACTAAAGTGACAGCTTATGGGCCTTTTCAGGGTTGTTTGAATAAAACGGAACTTACTGAATTGACAGTGATTTCTTGTGCTCACGTATTAGGATCAGGATCGTTTTGAGGAACAAATTATTAATTTATGTCGGTGTATGTTGTGAAGGAGCTTATGTTCAAATTCCATTTTTGTGTCTGTCAGGAGGTTTACAAACAACCTGTAATGTTCCCTATCATGGGCATTGTCTGGACTCATGCACTTCTTGTTTTATTTTGTAATCCTCATGTCATCCTTGTTGCTTGCTCACTTCCTGCCAATTCTCATCTACACCTGTTTGCAATCTTCATCAGCCTGCCAGTATATAAACTCCCAATGTAAACTCCCACTGCCTTTACCTTTGCCGGGTTGTTGAGGGTCTTTTGTTCCCAGCTCTCTTGTGGTCTGCTTCGACTTGCCCTTGCCTGTACTTTTGCCACATCAAGTGCCATTTATTTTCCATGAAACCATTTTCAGTATTTATATATTCAATTTTATTTGGTGAACATTTGTGCTTATTCAAATTATACACATGATGAATTGCTGGAATGGGGGGGGGGGGTCTAAAAGGACCCTCAACATGAGAGAATAATATCCAAGAAGCGCAAAATAGTACCATTGAAATGCATTAATGCTGTATATTTTCAATGAGCAACAGCTAAAACACATACTGAAGAGGATTTTAAAATCTGTGAGACCACCAATAACTTTTTGAACTGTGAGCACCCACCACCAGATGCATGACACAAACTTGACATCTATACCGATTGCATCTTCTCCATATGTATCTCAGTGAGACACTCGGTGGGGCCCTTGTATAACTCAACCAGAAAATCAAATTGATTCTTTGCTCCATGTTTGTGCCACCTCCAGCTGCATTGGAGAGCATAACAGCAGTGTATTAACAACAACAACGTTACAACGTTACAGCGGAGAGGTGGTGTAACACAGTGACATAAGCAGTTACTCAGTTAGCTTTGAGTCACGAGTTCAGTAATGTTGCCTGTCAGTCATCATTCTGGGTGACTGTGTTGGGTGAAGATGGGGAGCAGCTCCTCTCTTTAAAAGTTTTCGCTTCAGAACATGTGCTACAATGTCAGAATTCAATCTGATGCTAAACTGGGCTGAGTCAAATAAAATTCTTCATTCTATATTGTTTTTTTGTGGTTGTCGTTTCAGAGGGTGTGAGGAGGTTGTCTTTACCCTGATTGAGGGGATAAGGGTCTTACCGTACAGACTATAAACCAATTAAAGCATTGTGAATTGTCTTGTTTGACTATATGAATAAAATTGAACTGATCACTCAGTATGAAATATTTCTGATGAATGTAAATTGAAATTGTTTCTATGTAGGACATAACTGCCCCTTTTAATTACAAGTCCTGCTGAAGACTAAACTGAGGATTTGATTAGTCAGGATGGGAAGAGGGTGTAAAATGAGAGGCAGATGCTGATGAGAGGAAGAAGGAGACAATGCTGCAATAATCATGACAGTCTCATCCATCCCATTAGGATCTCATTCGTAGTAAGCTATTACAACTACGTAGTGGATGAAGCATGTTGAGCCACCACTGGTTTTCTGGCTGCTGCACAAGAAGAAAGTCTGAAACATGTTCATGAGCTTTGACTGCTTCAGTTATATTTCCTAAAGGAAAACAGATTCCATTTGACTTGCTACAAATGAAGAGCACACTTTCCAGTGAAGTATGAGGTTCTAGGCCAAATGTTTTAGACTTTCACCAACTTGGATATGAACTTGAAGTAGGCCTGGTGTTGTCTTAATATAGTTGTGGTGTATTGATACGATTATTACCATTGGGCTTTCGAAAGTACCCCCCCACCTCTGTGATCAACGAAGCATTTCAACACTCAGCAGGGAGTTACTGCAGAGAACATGAGGGTCTCAGCTGGCATTCATGTGTGAAGTGTTTGACAGAAGCACTTTTCAAGTCGGAGTCTTGGCTGATAAAATCACAAGCAGATGGCACGAAGAACATCAGGTCACATTTCTCCAAAGGAAGAAATGAAACCAGCACAGACTGGATAACTCCCCTTTGGTGTGTTTCAGGTGAAAGTATATCTCCATGGGATTTCCACATTGTGGATTCTTACGTCATACAGTTCACTACTTGACATTACTCCATCGCTTAAGAGTCACATAGTCGTCAACCAAAGGGAGTCAGTATTAACAGTGAAGTTGCCACAAATATTTGTACTCCCGACCTGATATGAAGATGACGAGAAGATTGGGAGAAATGTTTGCAGGTGTGTATTTTGAAAAAAAGTTGAGATTGGTGATAACATGTTGTAGAACTTCAACTGTGTAAGTCCCTCGATAAGTGGAACAGGTTTTCATGAGGTTATGGTGGTATGTAGCTGAAAACACTGCTTTTGTGTTTTATTTTGTTTTTTTCAATCAGTTATCTCTTTTTATTTTGCACTTAGACAGTTCTGTTGGGTGGGGCTACAGTGGAATCCTGGTATATGGTACCCACATATAGACAACATTACAGAGTACTTCACATAGCCATACCATTTCCTCAATTCATATCAAGATGTTCTTACAGTTGTAGTGAAGGTCCATGGAAGGTCCCATGGCCCACTCTCATCCTCCCCATCATTAACTCTCACTCATCTGTTTATATGACACTATTTCTGTCATACTTAAAGTATCCACTTTTTTGTAGTCTGGTGGCGATGTACTTTTCCTTAACCTCAGGGTATTTCACTGCCGTGACTGTCCCGACCTTTATAACTGCAATATCCTGTTTGGACACTACCGTTATTTGTGTTTGGTCGCCCAATAAGCATAATCTTGGCAAGACGGGTATCTCTATCTCCAGAGCCTTCCCCAGGTGATCTATTACTTTCACCCCAAAGGGCTGTATCAAATTACATTCCCATAGCACATGTGGGAAAGTCCCTGCCTTTGGGGGTAAAGTAGAATCTATGTATTAGCTTGTATTGGGTAAACCTCCCTCTAGCCTCCCTCGGTATTTTCCTGAGTTTGCTACTATCCTCTTCCATTCCTTCTCATTTAGTTCACATTCCAAATCCCTCTGCCGTATAGTCTCCAAAGTCCTGCAGATATCCTTATTCAGCCCACTGAAATCCTGATAAAACACTGCTGCTTTGTATGTTATCTCTGGTACCTCCAGCCAGTCCCTTACTAGGTTTGACCCATCTGTAAACTGACACAATATTTAATTTGGTGATATCTCCAAATTTGCCCTTTTTTTTCTAAGTCATAATTTTTGCAATAACTCTGAAAATGATATAAATTCTTCATTCATGTACAAATCACTTATACATGACCCTTGTCTCTTTCCAGGAATTCTCAAAAATCGACAGCTGCTACATGGAATGTTTGTGATACAATGATGGTACAATGTTAATTACAGAGGCTCTAGCAAGACCGTCTAGATTCATCAGAGGTTTCAAAGAGTTAATTCAATAAAAGCAGAGATAGTAAACAGAATGTAGGGGTCTGCAATATGTGAAAGCTGTTCCTACCATGATGTTGCCTACATTATTAGCCTTGTGCCTTTTCTGCACACCAGGACAAGTTACTGCGGACTATTGTTCATCCCCTTTCCTCCAAATGCAGAGGCAATGAGCACATTCATCAAAAGACTTCATCGAAGACCAACACATTGTTCACACACACAGGACCAACACCTCAACAGCACCTCTTGATTTACTACATCAATTAAAAGCAAACACACTTTACATTAATACATTCGATAAGTTCAATTTCTTGTCATCTACTTCTGTGGGTTTTGAATATAAATGTTTGGGATTAGTTTGTGAAGCACAGGGGTATTTTCTTTAGAGTATAAAATCAATACTTAATAAATAAACTCCTAATAATTCTAAATAATGGTCATTCTACCATGGCTACGACCAACCTGTTCAGCAGCCATTTAGAGGGAGAATATTGTCATGGAAAGAGTCATTTATCAGCCCCGATGGCTCCCCAGACAATACTGTGATTTCAGGACCTCACTGACAGACACAAACTATCACAGACTTTTCACTACAGAAACCGATTCAGAGAGAACGCCTGGCCTCTGTACTTTTTGTTTCCTTTTCCCACTCACACGGCACAACCCTGTATTCTCCTCCTAATTAGAAGGTAGGAAGGCTCAGATGGATGAAGACAAATGAATCTCCAAATGGCTGTCACTGGAGACAGATCTCTTTGGTGCAGTTTTCCCAAAGCACCCACACAACGGTTAACAAGCTTCAAAAGCTTTTTTTTTAAGATACCTTCAAAACCTATGAGCATTAGATGTGGACAGAACTAGTTATGAAAGTGCTTCCGTATTTTTGAACTCAAACTTCTTTAATGCTTAAAGAAGTATTTGACTTTTCTTCAATTTGAATACTTATGACATACAGAATCAACATCTGAAAAAGTTGTAGCAAATAAAAATCCTTGTTAGCACATCTTACATTGTGTCATCAGGTTTACACCAGACCCATATAACCTTTGTCTGTGGAACAAATTGGGATCTTTTTCTGTTAATGTTGCTTTGATTCATAATAAGGTCTGTCCAAAGGAACCTAAGGGCTGCTTTCTGCTCAGGTTTGATCTGAATTCTGATTTCTCCCTGTGACCCGTGCCAAGGATCAAGCGGTGGATCAGATCACCAGTATGTGGTGGATGCTATGATCTCTGCAGGACTGTTCTCAATGCCGTTTCTGTGGACGAGATCCAGAGAGCTGCTTTAACACACAAATGGATTATGTTTGCCACAGTAACCCTAAAATATTGCAGACTGATGTATCAAAACCTTAAATGACAATGACTTAACTCTTTTCATTGCTACAAGTGTTATAATGTCGCTTGGTTTTCCAAGTATGATTTCACAGAGTGGAGTGGAGATGGATCATATCTGTCAACTCTGCTTCAGGTGACTCATGTAACACATCTCCCATCCTCTGGCAGACAATAACTGAATGCAGGTAGAAGGTTTTGCTTCACATTGACAGGTTCTTAAGTTCTTGTAATTAATAACTCTGACCCTGAACTTTGATCATAAGGACATAAACTACAGACTGTGTGTTCACTAGCAAAACCGTCTATGGTGCAAAGCAAAAACTGCAACAAGTAAACAGCAACTTGTCATGTATTTTGTACAACGCTGTCGAGTATTTTCTGGACTGACTGCACAGGCATGAAGCAGCCTGCATCATGAGAAGTCTCAGTTGGACGGTAGGACTTTCTTACTTAAGTTCTTTAGCGTACCTGTGAATAGATTAACCCAAAACAAATCCTAATAAATCCTCTTTGGGTCCCTCACTTTGCGTCTTTGCTCATGAAGAACAGCAGATGCATGCCGTGGAGGCAGCAGCTGATAGGGCTTATAGGCAGTAATCAGGGCTGAGCCCAGCGCTGATCTCCCAATCCATTTGTTTAGCAAGATTTGTACCTGTGTCTCCCTCTCTCATTTATGACATGTATACAAGCAGCGATAAATTCTAATTCTAATCTCAGGTAATGACAAATGTTTTCAGCGTGAAGTTGCCTGCCAAAGTGTTTTTTCTAGTCGTAAGAATGGCTCGACTGATAGCATGTCCAAATGTTAAGGGCAAACTCTTTTTTTTTTTTGCTGCTGTGTGTGTGTATGACAAGCCGATCCTGTGATGTGGCATATGTAGTTGATGTAATTTAACTCCAGCTAAGACTCATAGTGATGTCACAAAATTCTACAACAAATCTTTGACTCGTGTTTATTTTTTCTCCTCTGGTGCCACATTCTGCTTTTAACCTTTTAACATTTAACCCTGTGTTATGACAGACATTAACAGCAGGAAGGAAACGGATTGACGTGAGTGTACGATGCTTATTTCTATCATGCAGAGCTAAACTGTCGACAAAACAGAAGCATGTGAACTGTTAGACATACATGAAAATTACAGGTTAAGGGTTCAATGTTCTTAACTTTACAATTCCATTGTAGCCTTTCCCCCTTTCTGCCCAAGAGTTAAAAAAGAGAGTATAAAATCAGACATGTTAAATATCTACCAAGATATACCTTGATTATCTGTTGAAGTAACAGATGATGGAGACACTCTGGACCCCACTGAGTTCTCTGTGATTAATTGACGGCAGGAAGCTTTGTTGTCTCATTTTAAGGAGCCTCAATGAATATAATAAAACAGGGACGTGACTGGGCATGAAATGACTCTTGAGTTCCTCTTTGTCAGTTTTCTGTGTACTTTCTTTGATCTCACTGCTGATAACAAGAGTAAAGAGGGAAAAGACAAATTAACTGCTGGTTTCAGAGTTTCTCTCTGATTGAATGAGCTCCAGAGCAGCCAAACCTCTGATCAGAGCTAATGGGCCTTTTCAAGCCTGATTAATGTATCGACAGACTTGAGGGATCATTGATTGCATTCAGTGAGAGAGTTTTCCTCCGGAAATCTGACGCCTTATGGCAAAAGAAACATTATGGATCATTTGAAAAGGTGACGAGTCAATTTAATGACATGTTAGCGGCTTTATAATTGTGTTTATGGACCCAAAATGGGATACACATGATAATTATCAACTGAACGGAGAAACTGGCAGAGAATATAATAATATACCATCACTGATTTTAACACCACCCAGCCCCCTAAAAGCATATTGAAGTAAAATATTAGCTATATGAGATTAAACTGATATGTTGTTTGCTCAAATGTTCTTTTCCCTCCGACACGAGGGTTAGAATGTGTACAGTAATATGAGTCTTCATATTTCCACCCTATGACAATGATACTCTGGAAGGAAACAGTGACACAGTTTGACAGTGCTTGAAGATCCTGGCTCACTTAGCGTGCCATATGTCACTGGATCAATACGGTGCTGGACAGAGACGAAAATAAACCTTGGAAACCACTTGGCCTGCTCACTGCGGCTAAAGATTTGCAGTATAATCACAGGCTGAAAATGCCACAATCTGCAAGATCTGTAATACATCATGTTAATCAGTAAAGGAGAAATGACTCCCTCTTTTCTGTCTGTAAATGACAATGCATAATGCATAAGTGTGAGCAAAATAATTGTATGAACTTGTATCGTAAAAAACGGACACTTCAAAGGTCAGTTCATACTGTTAAATGTTTTATAAAATAAAAGAAACCCTCACACACCAACAATCAAGACAATGATCAAGAATGACATGAATGTTCAGTTCAAATATTAGTACTAAAAAGACACACAAAAACATTTATCCATCAATATTTCACAAACCAAAAAAGTAGAATCCTTCCTTGTTCTGATGAGCTGTTGGAATCTGAGGGTGGGAAATCCCTGCAGACTCATCCTCAGGCAAAAACCTCCACACTAAAAGTTAAAAGGCCACAATAAATGTCAAACAGACGTTGCCAGAAAATGTCCAATTAATGCAATATTCCGATGTGGAGTATCCAGTAGCGTTAGTAGATTAGACTCTGTGATAGCCTGCTGGGTCAGTCATGTGTAACGGCAGTTTGCCAACATCTCAACACAGGTGTTAGCACGTTGCTCGATAAGAATCAGTGACACCTGACTGAAATCGCTTTATGAGCAAGCAATTTTTTCAAACAGAGGAAATAACCTTCTGTTGAAATGTGCTGGATTTTCTCCAGTGTCCCTACACCATTTTATTTTCCCCATTATGTCGGTTCCTCAGCAGTGGTCGAAATGATCACACCATCGTGCGCTGGCCTGTTTTGTGCTGACTAGGACTAATGTTTGATGTGATCATGTACGCTTATAAGATCAGGTGTGACATTTCCATCGGTACGAAGACAAATCAGGGCTGCCATTTAGCTGCATCTCCAGGTGTAAAAAAGGGTCAGACAGCCGATAAATATGATGGCCATCATCTGTATTGAGACTGAAAGTGGCTACATCTGACTGGCCCCTCTAAATATCTGCATACAGTACATCCTATCCAGTTGGCGTATGACTTGTCCTAACAGGCAAAGCACAGGTGTGGCAGGAAACACAACTTTTCCTTTCTACTTTCTGATTCCAGCCAGCTTTGACAGCATTGCAGTGAGTCAGCAGGCGCAATAACAGGCAACTGAATGTGTGGCAGCTAAGTTAAGTCCATTTCCTGCTGTGATTTGCCATGAGTGAAAATGGCCTCTGGAGCTCCCTGCAAACCCAACTGCACTTCTCTTCTCCTCAGTGATGTGTGTGGGAAACATTCATTGATTTATTAATGTTTCTAAATGTTCTTACATTTCATCATCGTGTTAACTTCCAGTATGGGTTAATAGCATTTTCCAGCATTTTACTTGGTCACACTGAAATGTCCAATGAAGCACACAACTTTCACTGAGTTTTAAGGGATGTTTGAAAAGCTTCTTGTTTGGGGATTGAGGACACTGTTGTAGTGCAATGTTATTCAAAGCTCAACAATATTTATGAAATACTTGGAGAGCATTTTAATGACTTGAAATATCTCATGAATCAATGACACTAACAACGTCATAATGTGATTCAAATGAATATTTGCTGAAATGTGCAATTAGCTATTAAAACTATAACCACGTTTGCCAATTTAGCACACATGTCAACAAATACCCATAATGTATCTTTCTCCTGAATGTACTCTGCACCCAAAGGCACAGGGCTACATTTATGATTAATTAAACACAGGAGGTTTTGAGTTACAACCACCATATGGCATGTGCCAGTGAACTGTAATTTCACTGTGGATTAAACTACTGGTATCACACCTTTAATGAATGAAGGAAATCCTTAATCACAACACTTCAGCCTCCATAATTAACTAAGTCCTGCTCTTTTTTGCCTCTGGATGTTTCATAAATTACAAGCTACGACTGCGGCAAACTCTAACCTTCAAATGAAAACAGCAAAGTGTATTTTCTGGTTTACTCCATTTTCTTTTTTTGGTCCAAATTGGCATGACAGGGCATTTCACTGCTTTCTTTTTCAATTTCATTTTCATTATCGAGATATTTTACTTTGTGGGTATTTTGTGTGTAGAGGTAATTTCTTGAAGCTTGCTTACAATTTGATTTTGGCTCTTAAGATCAAAAGACCAGTGAAGGAAATTATATTGGATCATATGCTTTGAATTGTGGTGGGTTTTTTGCCTTTTCTTTTTTCCCAGCAAAACATGGTCCTCCACATTTTGTTTTCATCTGAACAGCTTTAATTCCTAGTTCCAGCTGCAGCAAGCCACAGCAGACTGGATCTGCCATATGGTTTGAATCATAAAAACAAGTTTGTCCTTTAGCTTTCTGTTTTATCAAACCACCCTTTTGCCTGTCACACACCAACATGCACTTGACAATTCCAACTCTTCTGATTGTGCATTGTATGAGTCATTAAGTTTTTTAATCTGCCCCACACTAATTGTACCTCCTGGCATTGTGCAGGGAGGTCGCAGGATCTGATGTTTTTTTTTTTGATACAAAAAAAAAAAAAAAAGGTTTTGCTTTAAGGGTCAGGTTTTTGGAAAATGTATTTAAAGAGTATTTGGGTTGCTCTGCCTGCTGCTGAGAGACTCTGCAGTGGCTCATCCATCACTCCTCAAACGACACGTCTGTGAAGAGCTGCCAGAGGGCTCAACACCGCCAGTGTCTCTTTGTTTTGACTGTATTGTCTGTGAGTTTATGTCTACTGAGGTTATTGTGCTGGGGTTCAGACATGGTGTGTATATAGGACCAAACCACTCTGAAATCCATCTTCTTTAACAAGCCTGACTGGAGAGTTTCCTGTTTGTGCATCAAATTCAGTTTAGGTTTAAAATCTACATTTCGTGAATGAGAGACTTTCTGGGGCTGCACGAAAATGATGCGTTTGTTTGAATATAATGATTCTTCAGCATCACACTTCACTGAAAAGACCTTTCTTTCTTTCTTTCTTTGCACAATCTACTTCAAATACACAACAAAAGCTTCTCTTCTACCCTCTTCAAGATATGTGAGATCTGTGAGTCTGCACCTGCAGCTATGACGATGCTGTGAGCCACATTACATGAACATCTGTGAACACACTGACAATGTTACTACCAATATCTAGTCATGCTTCCTGTGGGCACACAGTTTACAAAGTACACAAAGGCTCAAGAGAGCCTGAAAAGAAATGCCTACTGCCAATCACAATTCGCAAACCAGCTCAACAATACAGGACACTTTGAACGGCGACAGTCCCCAAACCCTATAACTGAAATCATACAGTAAAGACATTCAGCACACATTTCTTAAATCTTTGCCGAAGTTTGTCTGTAAACCATCCTTGAATCTCCCTTAATAAATGTATGCTGAGGGACAAAAAAAGCTTCTAAAGCCTTTCATCAGGGGTTCATCTGCAATCCAATATTGCACAAATGAGTCTATTGAACTGAAGCTAATTGAGACCACAATGAGACCATAAGAGAATAATGTGGAACAGACAGAAGAATATGAACCAGCCTTGTAAGCCCCCATTTTCATTACAGAGAATCAAGCCAGCAGAGGAAAACTAAACACTAATGCGCGTCAATGGAAGGCCTCATTCTTCCTTCTTAATTTGGGCTATTACAGAGTTCCATTAGGAAGTAAATGCCACATTGATCCCTGACAAAGTCCTTTAATAACCGAATGCAAATTGAGGTAGAGAGGGAGGAAATTCAATGATTAGAGCACAGAAATAGTCAAATGTCACAACAGTGTAGTCTGAAAACCATTCAAGATAGATTCACACACGTTCCCTCAATTTGAAATAACAAAGGGAGAACGGGCATACCGGTGTTTTCCAGATTCAGCCAGGTATACACAAGTATATTGTCTGTTTTTAAGGTGCATTCTGTGTTCATACATTGGAATGGAACATTTATTTTCCTCCAAATGTTTCCTGTCAAAACTACTCATTTCACAAAGGTCTGTTGTTGGTGGTTGTCGTTTGTAAGGTGTGGTGAAGCTTTTTTTTTTATCAACGAGAGGTTTCAGTTATTCAGATGGAAATTGTTTCCTTTTCACTGTATTTCATATGGCAGCGCTGCAATGGTAGCAGATCTCTGCATACAATGGAACAAACGGTCACACTCTTTGGTTCTGAACTCCTTGGAAGAGGTGACAGATGAGACTAGAATGACACATCACTATGACATGAGTATGTGACACTCTGTCCCGATGAAAGAAAATTGAGGCATGTAGTTGAAGTTAAGTGGGTAATTTAAACACACGTAAATGCCCTTTGCACCCAATTCTGCCTTGTTTAATGTAAAGGGTAAAGGTAGAGGTAAAGCGTTGTGTTATTGCTCTCTGAATTAATCATCGGTGTGTGTTGGGTGCAACATGAAATTGAAATGAAATCACTGTCCCCTTTAGGTCAGGCATGCTTTTTCCTGCTTAATTGTTGTACAATATCTGCTGCAGGGACGTGGCATTACTGAACATAAAAGAGCTTCCTGTATGTTTATGATATGAGGCAGAGAATGTGGTCAGGATCCTGTCAGGGTGTAATGATGATGATTACTGTTCAGTGTGTTGAGAGATTAAAACAATCCAATGATGTTTCTCTACTGGACATGTATGTGCCTCACAGAGGTGGATGATTTGAAACAGGAACACCTTTCATTTGGCTCCTGAGTTGTATATATTTTATGTCATATACACACTGTCTGTTTATCATTTAAGTAGGACGTAGGAAATAAAGATGTAAAGATGAAAAGCTACGACAGCTTTACTCTCTGACAATAAATATGTTCTAAGGTTGAATTAGAAAAATAATGGAGCACTGGAAGACGTACACAGAATCTGCTAATAATACAGAATCAACCAGATGCCCTTACTCATGTCATTTTGTGTCATTTTCATGCCGTACTGTTTTTAATCTGCAAATGGGTGTCCATTAATACGTGTACTGCTGGTTTGCAGCGGCCCGCGAGCTCTGCTGGAAAACACCAACTGTGTGATGACATTCGGAACTCATCATTATATCAGGAGAGAGTCAAGTGGAGTAATTGCAATCACATACTGCTGAGGAAAAGATCATAGCCCCAAGATTATTATTTATATGCTTTCCTGTACCTGGTAAACAAGCAAACAGACCTCTGTATTTGTTGTAAGAACGGTCCAGAAGTCCAGATGCAGACTGCCACTGCTTAAGTCACTTTGCCATCATCATTAGAATAAAAGAACTATTATTGAAATGAAGGTCAGGTATGTGACTGGATTTTTACAGAAAAAATGGATTCAAACAAATATCACATCCTGTTTCTAGGTATCTTATTTATTACTGTAAACCGCATAGAGATGAAAGTAGCTGCTGAAACAACCTGACATGAGCTGGCTGAGTGTTTCAATGCAGATTTGAGCTGAGCAGCTTTCGATGTGTTCTGTATGTGGAATAGTGCACAGAAACAACACTCTTATTACATATAGCTGCTCTTCTCCCTGTGCGAATACTGAGCTACATATGAACAATACAAATACAATACAATCCATGGATAAAAAGAGAAACATTATTGCTGGGGTGAATTTTAATATAACATATACACAGAAACACAGCTTGTAGCTTTTCTGCTGCTCTTCAAAATGAGGTTGACTTGAACTCAAAGGATGTGATCCTACTCTGCATTAGGTGAAATAGTATTACACAAAGATGATAATCACAGGTTGCCCTGTTAACCCTAATTCTATCATCTTCATTTGAAGTAGCATATTCCTACCCAGTGGGAATATTACATTCATCAGAGGGTAATTAAAATTCAATTCACATGGACCATAAATTATCATCTCCATCTTATGGTGGCTGTGTATTTGCCATCTTGAGTGTCTGTACTGAAACCCCCCTGCATGTAAACTATCAACTTTTTGTACGCGTTTCATGGCTCATATAAACAAGTCCTGTAACAGGTTTTTTTTAAAACGTTGCAAAAGAAAATCAGTGCTCTAAAAGTTACACTTCCTGAAACTGCATAGAAAATAGCGTTGAGTGATGAGGTGGTTAAGGCATTTAATGTTCACTTAGAGATACTTTTAAAAGTGGTATTGTGTTGCCGTATGTTCAGTTGCCAAAAACTACACATCCCTGCCACATTCCTGTGACAGATGGATTTGGAAAAATCTAATTTAGAAAGTGGGTTGTGCACACAGGCGCACGCATGCACACACACACACACACACACACACACACATCCATGTAGGCCCAAATACCCGCATGCCTGTGCATGAAGTGTAGTGACTTCCTCCACAGCGTGGTGTTGGGTTACCAGGCCTCCCTCTCTCTCATCTCTCCTGTATGTCAGTCTGTCTTTTTCAATGCCGGCTCCTGGAGTCTGGCTGTCTGCTCTCGAAATAGAGTTGACCTCAGTACAAACTTGGTGCTGCTACTGTCTTAAACTGTGCATGGGAGGCGACACATATATGGGGCACTTGTGTGTGCATGCATCGGTCAATGCTAACTTCCAGATGTATTATTATTATTATTATTATAAAAGTATTTAGAGAAGTCTTTAGAGAACTGCAGAAACCTTCTCAATCTCTCTTTTTTTTTTTTTTTTAAATGGCTGATGTTTTCCAATGTCGCTGCAAAATGTAATACTGTTATCTGAACCACAAACCCATTGTGAATCTTAACAAACACACCACATCAAGCGACTGACGATGGGCGCTCAAACCACTGGAACTAACCGACAAAATGACTGACTGGCATGTCCAAAAAAACCACCAGAACAAAGTTTTACGTCACAGAAAAGTGATAAATGATACTTGTGCTCTTGCCCGTTATTTTCTCTTGCTAGTGTC
The DNA here is from genome assembly GCA_901007665.1 of Aeoliscus strigatus. Lineage (NCBI taxonomy): Eukaryota > Metazoa > Chordata > Actinopteri > Syngnathiformes > Centriscidae > Aeoliscus > Aeoliscus strigatus. Next base: position 243,141 of record CAAKHB010007310.1, read on the forward strand.
TGTCTGTTCATAGTATGCTGGGAACGACCACGACAGTATATTCTCACTAAACTGGATGAAATGGTAACAAGTATGCAGCTACATCACCTCCAGTCCACACTTACACCTCGTCTGCATTAGAAATAGAAAGTTAGAAGCAACATCGTGTTAATTATGTGAATTTAACCAAAATGTCAGCACAGTTCCTGTGTTGTGTCAACAGGAACTTCTCATGTATCACATGGACCCTCACACAGATAGATACGTGGGGTTTTTTGTATATATTTGCAAATGTGGCCATAAATGTGATCGTGTAGAGGACAGGCTAATGGCCTGGACAACATCTGCCCTCTACATCAGGAACATAATAAACAAATAATTTGCAAATGTATTGAAGAGCTTTCTTCTTTTGGCCGAGCGTCTTTCCACTTTTCTAACCAGTGACAACAATGACGCTCAAGAAAATATGGCTGTACAGACACGGTCTTTGGATGTGTGACTGACTGCTGCGGTCAGCATCTTTACATTAAGCTGATCTTTTATCTTTCTCATTCAGCATAGGGCAGAAGATTGTGTCAGACGAATATCTTCAGATGCATCTTTGTTACCTGTATTCCTTCTGAAAGGACTTGACTGACTCAAATAATCTTTGACGTTCACTGCTTCAGATTTTTCCTCGTGTGGGTTTATTGACATTAACCTTTGTGTCCCTGCAAATTAATTCATGCTCTGGACCAAATATATTTCAAATCATGTAGGTGTGTGCTTTTTGTGTTATCAGGATGGAAGCCAGTGTGTCTTTGCGTGCGTTACAGTTTGTTTAAAAGCAAAGTCTGGGAAAAGGGTTAATTAGGTTCGATGCAGAGGTGTTATTCACTCACTACCTCTGGAGATGCTTATTCAGCAAAACAGACAAGAAAGGTGACTTGAAAACAGTCCTTCACGTTGGCAGGACTTAGCTGCAAAGGACAAACGGATCACCTTCTTTTCGTTCTAAATTATATCTTGTCAAAGACAAACATGTATGCAGAGCACACAGAGTGGTCACTCAGACAGCCTGTCAGATGCATCTTATAGTTGTTTGACAGATTGGATATGCTGCATGTCTTGAAATGCTACGTAACTTCATGCACATAAGAGGTTTGGATATTTATATTTCAAGACTATTTCACAAATGTAAATTCTGTGACTGCGTGTTGACACTAAGCGGATGATGCTGATTTGTGAAAGACTCAATGGCTGTCAAGTCAAACTGGAGGTTTAAATGTGCTAACTAAAAGAAATGAGGAAGGAGGCAGAAATCTACTTCACAAAGACCAGAAGGAGGAACCCTTGCACGATCAGTTGCTGCCGGACCACAAAAAAGGGGCACACAACATCATAGGTGAAGCAATCAATCAAACATCGGCAGGCGAAGAGACTGTTCTTTTCCCCCATCGTTTGCACACTGTGGTGAGCCCGTGCAGAGCAGAGCACCTACAAGCATCAGAGAGCCAGTAGGTTTTTCACCTAATGGAAACTGCAACTGAAAATAAAAGATGCAAAAGATGGAAAAGCTGTTTCGTCAATGAGTGAAACCAGTTCATGGACCTGAGTAGATGCCTCATCCTTTTCAAGTGGAAATCTGTTAGAACTTGACAATGGCTAATGCTTGAGTCTTTGTGTTAGAAGCCAAAATTATATATATATACCTACTTCTCAGCAGGCTAACTATGACTGAAGAATGATGGTGAAATGGTTCCAATCAGACAGCAGATATGAGTATTAACAGCTCATTAAATGGTCATTATCAGCAAACTCTGGAGGCTGCTACTCTTCTGCACCTTCTGCAGTTCAAGTGAAAGATGCCCCCTAGTGGCTGAATGATTCAGGACCAGAAAATCACATGGCATTCATAACAAGAAAAGGTGTGTCAAATGTGTCATGTTTTCAACAAGTAATGTTTTTAATATCTGTTGATTCATAACTTTTTTCATATCTTTTTAGATCATAACAAACATGTCATATGTTCTATTATTTTGGACTAATACCATCCACCACAGATTAATTTGGCCATTAGTCAATCTAACACTGTCATGTAACACATTTTATAAGTGTTACATAACCTACATATTTACATTATGTACAACTTCCAACACAAAATTGCACCTATTGTGAAACAACCACAAAAAAAAAAAAAAAACACACAAGGCAGCCTAACTCCAGAAAAAGGGGCTGTAAAGGGACAACAGCTGCTGCGATAGAGAGGTCACAGAGAGAGATCAGCCTCCTGTGGCTTTGGGAGTTCATAATTAACATTTCCACCTGGTAGATTCTTCGTCTTTTACACCATCAGACCGTGAGGCTTTGAAAGCTCCACAGAGCTTTGGCAGATCAAAGCTGTGGAAACCGGCTTCCGTGGACTGAGAGACATCAACCCAATTACCTTTCAAATATTCACTCTACACATGTTGCCCATTAAAACAGGCTGGAGTTCTTCCACGTGTGTGAAGTCCAAAAGTAAGGAAAAGGGTTCAACCTGAAATGTTTATTGTCACTAGAAAATGCAGTAAACATCAATTAATGATGTGTGGCCTTTCAGGGCTTTTTTTTTTTGTTTTTTACATGAAATAACCAGACATACATGTATTCACCACCATTCATTTTAAATATATCTGAAATATATTCTAGTATTTCTAGGATTGTTGGCAAAAAACTGTTTCATGCTGCAGAGCAGCTCATTTTTCCACACAATACTGAAAAGATCTGCTTTGGGCATCCTGTCATTTGAGGAAAAATAGTTTTCCATTACTTTTTCTGCCAAAAAGAAAACAAAAAAACACGCAAACCACAAATGACAATGTGCGTAAATGTAATGTCAACAGAAACTGAACTGTGGAGTGACTGGAAAATATTACTGCAACAAGAAGCTGCAACAGACAAAAGGAGGAAAGAGAGAATTTTGTGGAAACATACATTTTGCAGTCGACCCATATTGACATTCTGTCTGATCACGGACAGTTAGAGGAGCTCTGAGGCACACACTAATCCCCTCACACTCCCTCCTGCACAGAGCCTCTCTTGGGATGCAGGAATCACTGTGTTCTAGAAATGTGTCTGTGAGTGTACATGAGTTTGAATATTTGGATCAGGAGAGTCCTCTGGGTAGAGTGATGCTTGCCAACAGTGTCACAGACAAATTCTTCCTCAGCAGAAGGGTGCCGATGCTGAGGACGGGAAGGTAATTTGGCTGCTTTGAGGAACCCAACGAACCAGAGTTACTGAGTTGGCTTGAGAGATGCGATACAGATGGTCTGTGGGACTCTCTCATGCCAGTTAGTCAGTGTCAGGAGCACTTCTAGGGAGACAATAAACTAAATCAGTCTTTCTGTGGTTCTATTCGCTGCCTGTTAGCTGTGTAAGGATCGTAAGGAGGAAGCAAGTCATGTCTTGACCCTCCTACTTCACCACCACCAAAGTGTGCTGAAGCAACGTCTTTCACCCCGGCTGCTCCAATGACCCGACATCAGACAGTGTTTGTACTGCAAAGATTCCTGATGTAAATGTGTAACTGACGATCAGGGCAAAAAAAAAACAAAACAGTATTCTTTCAAGCATGACTCGACAAAAGAAATGAAAAGAAGAAATCCTGGACTGAAATCTTTTACTGGTTCCTCCTGCTAATGGAGCCTCTAAGGCAGAACACCTCATGAATTCATCGAAACACAACAGGAGAGGTGGTGAGTAAAAGCAATTATCAAGTCTGTCCAACTACAGTTTTATATTTTTGGCTCTAAAACCCCAAATGCTGTAAAAAAAACATGTCAAAAACAAAGACACCTTATGGAATAAATAGACATTCCTCAATGGCAGGTAACTGATTTATTTTATTTATTTTATATATATACTATATAGAAATCATGGTCACGTGTTCAACTTTCGGTGAACTGAAACACTAAATCATAGCATAGGTGTCAGTTTGGTTTGAAATGTGGTGGGTGCACTTGCTGGCTGATCCGTTCAGCGGTGCTTCCTGATGTGCTGAAATGTGCCAGACATCCACTTGGAAAATTTTAGAAATTTCAGCACTGAATGACTGAGACTTTAACATGTTCTTGATATTCTTAACTGATTTGCCTTTTGGCATTGATATCTCAGTTACAGCGGCTGAAGATCAGTGTGTAAATACATCCACAGTGAATCATTACATCAGCCATCGTGTCCTGCTCCGCCTCTGACCTACTGGAACAGTGTTGTGGAAAGGCACCATGACCGCACCGACTTGTTCACATCATCATTTTAAAAATAGTGGAGGGTACGAAATGACTCTTGGTGAAAATTGGTGGGTCCATGTCCCGCCTGTCCCACCGAAATTGACTCTGCATTTGGTCTCTGGAGCTACCGTGCATCATTGAAGCTTGTCTTTAATGTGTGTGTCTTTTTCTAGCTTACTGTGCAAAACAGCACATGCTGCCGTGGCCGACCCACCCTGGTTCAAGCAGTGCGGATTAGGTTTAGGAGTGATGACAGTGGGAAGTGCTAATAGCAACAGCTATGTCAGAACTGGATTATCGTTCGTTCGTCACCTTCCACTTGCACCTAAGGGTCACGATTAATGCCCGCGCAGGGTTCAGTCTGGACGAGTCATCACTTCACTTCAGTTTGCCTCAGTCCACGAAAGCACCATGGCGCCTGAACTGGAATATATTCATATAACGTTGAATCAACTTATGGATTTTTTAAAGATGTTTCGATGCAAAAATTGTGTGAAACATTGAGACATTGTGTGAAATCGTGCACAAGTTCCCATCGTGCTGCTGAAGTTAAACAGCTTCTGGTCCAGCCTTTGATGCACCCGCGGGCTTCTGCCATTTGTTGATCGAATGTTTTACAGAGCTTCTTTTCTTCTTGTGCATGCTGGGATGACAACTGCTGCTTCTGCCTCAGAACTATTTATCATCATCGGTTTGGTCCTGCAGCTCTCTTCTCAGTAGAAACACTATTCCTTTTCCTCTGCAACCAGAAAATGATTGATGCCACTAGACTGCCCGAACCAGGGTATTTCTTTGATGCATGGATATTGCCACAACGCTCACAGGACGAAGTTCCTGCCATGTCCCCTGTCACAATGCACGTATCTGCTATTTCCTTGCCCTTTTCGTGCTCATTGCAGTTCATCACCCGTGCCCTCAAGTGGTCTATGATTAATCTGTGCACTCTAGAACTCTTTCCAAGCAAACTTGCATCTCAGTGAGGCAGCCTTGCTTAGCTTCTTCTCTCAGTGCCCAGTTCCAGTGTGCCAACAGGTTGGTCAAATAAACTGGTCTTGGAGTTTTCTTACATTGCCTTTGTGTGAAATATACAAATAGTCAAAGCAACAACTCTCTATTAATTGAAAAATTCTCTCAAAAGCATAAACTGCCTGCAAGTAAAACTTTCTGCAAAGTCAAGGATAGCGTCTTGTCGTGTTTCAACCTAAAACCTCTCTTTTAGTCGAAAATGTCGGAGCACTCAGGGCATCCATCACTTCAACTCCAATAGCTTCACTTTGCTGCGCAAAAGAACTAGTCATTTTTCCTTCCTGTCTGAAACAACATATCTCTGCTTTTTGTCTTTAAATAACTTGATCTTTTTGTGGCAGGAAATCATTCCTGGAAATTCATAGCTTTCATGTACACGATCGTTGGGAATGACAAGTTGTCTTCATGTAGAGCACCGACATATATTCTTATTATTACCTTCGTTTTTAGAAATGTATTTCATGATGTCCAAAATGGAATGAACCCACAGAATGTCAGTGAGCCATTCTCCTCAGACGCTGCACATTCAGGCAAGTCTGCTTCTTTCTACTCCATGTGTATTAACTCAAGGTCACTTACTTTAACCCTCCGTGTCAACTCATTTATCCATTTCGAGCTGCCTGTTACACCTCTATTGGTCTACAGGATCCCATCAAGTGAACTGGAGCCACCACCCTTTCTAATTTTGTTCAATTTGAGCTGGTATTCCTGGGATGCCCCAGCAAAATGTGTTCAATTTTAGGATATTACACTTTTATTAGAGATGCTGTGACCATACAGAATTGAGAGATGGAGGAATAAGGCGAAGCAGGACCTTCATATCGGAGAACACATTCATCCGTTGTGGTCTGTTGCTCCTGGCCACATATCACATTTTCTGTCAGAACCTGAGAATTTTACTTCCAACTCACCCAATATTTTGTTTTTCAACCCAAAAGGGATAATCTGACAGATATTTGTCATACAGAGTGCTTAAAAAGATTACAGATTATATGCAGAATGGAGATGGTTTGGTCAGCTTCACTTAGCATAAAGACAGGAGGCAGTGGAAACTGCTGTCGCTGTGTCATAACAGTTATAAAAATAAATGTGCCCACCTCAAGGTGACCTGACTATCTCACAGTCAGGACAAGACTGCAAGTCACTGCTTCCAGGCGAGGAAGAAAGTTCAGCACAAATCCATAAAACCAAAACTTCCTACCCATTGATTTTTGTATGACTATAGTAACAAACATAACCTAGAAGCTTATATGGGCTGCTCTCTCTTATCCTCTCCTTCCATGCCTTATGCTAAACAAAGATGACCAAACCAAACTCTTCCTTTTGGTCCTCTTCAACCTTTTGGAAAAGAAAGCCAAAGGGAGGGTGGTTTGGTAACTATACTGTTACCGTCCTCATACGCCTGTGCACACTAATGTCTTAGAGTATGGTTGACTCTGTCATGCCCACATAAATAATTATCATATCTATCATCAGATTGCTGCTCTTTCCAAAAACATTCAGTTTCTGGATCAATTTAACAAATGAATACATAAATAAAATCACATTGTGTTCGTAGACATTAACAAAGGGTCAATGACACTAACATAACAATATTTAGATGAGTCGGGCATTTACAGACCCTTGCACGCACACAGATATGGGGGACATTTGAAATGATTTTATGATTAGTTGTGTGATGAATTTGTGAAAGCCTTGGGATCAGCTGTGACCTGGTGAAGTAACACCCCACTCTTGTCTGGTGTCAGCTGCTAATGTCTCCAGCTCCCTGCTAGAATTTCCAGAATAAATCATATTGATATTAATGACATTGATTGGATGTACGTGATGAACTTACTCAGCAGAAGTGTTCTCCTGCCTGTGAGTGCAGGCTAGTTTACCTTAGTACCATGTTCCACGTGGGTGAATACACTCACTCCTATTGGATGTATCTTCAAAAACAGATCCAGTCTGGGAGGAGCATTGCTTAAATGTGGTTATGCAGCACCATGTGTTTGTTTCACAGGCTTTGTGAAACCAAGGTGATTGAAAATGGGTGATAGACATCACTGGTTACAGGAGATAAGCTCGCACACCACAGCTATCATAGTCATTCATCAGGTTTTTACTAGATACATTGCCATTCCTTGTTACCAGTCTGCCATCTCAGATTAAAAGAATCCAAATAGAACATTTGAAGGTTACTGATACTGTCATTTTGGAGAAGCCTGCATCATTAAAATCTCTTTTAGTTTTCTCTAGCAGAATGTAACAAGCAGCCATTTCCACAATACTCTTCAAATCTGAAGAAAAGTATTTCTATGAACTATTGAAAATATGGAAAACCAATATACTTCTGACTTCTCTAAAGCCGTTCTGGTGTTTACCCCCTCTTCTTTCTAATCATTCTTCTCCCTGAATTTGTTTTCCTGCTATTCCCTCCAGCCTCTGTCAGGATTTGTGCCTAATTACAGCACACAATAAAATGAAGTAGACAGACGAGGTTTTCATTATTCATCCTGAAGCTGTATACTACAATGTGCTTTCTACCCAAGTTGTAACTGATTACAACCAGCAGACATTAATAGAATGGATTCATTTCAGACAGTGGGACCAACAATATCTTCAGTGTATATATATATATTCAATATATTCAGTAAAATATTTGATGCTTTTCTGGATGTAAAGTCTTATCATTGGCACTAGTGTGTTGTCTTCAGCATTAATCAGAAAAGTTGCCTTTATTTTTATTAAAAATTCTAACTTAACTTGTCTCTTGACTTTCATCCCAACTGAAAGACCTTTCACCACGTAAAAGGGGTGCACCACTTGAAAATGCCACACCATCAGCAAGAGGTAAATATTGCTCCGTAAATAATAACAAAATGTGATGTGTCAGGTGTTGTCATTTAGAAATAAGTTCTATTTGGAGTTTGGTTGTTATTCCTGCTGTTTCCTAAACCCCAAACACTGTTAATGCACATATATGAACAATATGTGTTATTTTTATTGGAATATTTTAGTGGAATATGCTTCAATAACACATAGTTTATATGTAATTAGATGCTGCATTTGGTGACCGTCGTATTCTACACTTAACAGCAAAAAAAGGACTAAATAATTGGAGGACATATTGAACCATCAAAGTTAAAAACATGACCGATGACTGAGAATAAAACAATCAGGCAGCATCTGTTAGATCAGGGAACCAGAGAACAGTTACCTCAAACAAACCATCCATTTACTACATGAAGCATGATGAAATTGCCCTTCTGGGAATGGGTGAATCAACAGTAACTGGCAAAAGTTCAGCATCCGGAAGGTAGAATGACAGCAAAATGGGAAATCTGAAAAGTAAAAAAAAAAAAAAAAAAAAAAAGATAAGGAGAGGGCAGAGGAGGAGAGAAACGCTGAGCAGTCCTATTTACCCGTCACATTTGTGGAAAGCACCCAGATATGGCAAGTGTCTGTAATCAGTCATTTCGACCTCAAAACAATAGAGGAGTGAACAGATGGGCACACATATCCATTTAGATACATGCCTATACTTCGTAATATTTGTTACATACATCCATGACTTCTGATTAGAACATAAACACAGTCACAACAGCCAGATGTGTATCATTTAATAGCAGGCGTGTGATGCTCTTTGGATGTTCTGCAGAGTGACACACAGTTGTGCAACGTCTCAATTGCAGCAATTGTCATTTCTAGACAGAAAATAAGCATTCAGCAGGGCAGGGACTGCAAGTAGCAATATATGAAACACAAACTGAAATGTGCTATACACCGTAAGAGACCTTGAGACGCATAATTCAATTTCATGATTTCCATTACATGTGGAAACCAGCATGCAAATCCATCAACCCCCCACACCTTATTTGGCTTCAACAGACGGGTTTATCTAAAGTGAAAAATGCATTGACATGTTTTACTGTGTGATTATCTTTATTTAATGTGTACATATTGATAGTTTTAATGATGTTTGTGTAAAAACTCCATTGGGTGAAAAGCCCAGAAGATGTAGCAAATCTCAAAACATATAATTGAGCCTGCTGCTGCGTTTAGCAGAACTAATTTGTCCTGAGGCTGGAACGAGGAGGCAGTTTTGTGGTGGTTCATTAAAGTGTGTGGTATTGACATGAATAAAATGATGATCACCTCAGCGTGATGATGAGAGTGAGGAAATTAAAGCATTTGTTTAAGGGGGCTATTTTTACATTCTTGTAGGAAAAAATTGAATAGAATTCAATTTCCCTTTTTTTTTACTTCCATGTATTTTTTCCTGAATGGTATTTGTTCATTCATTCATATACAGTAGGTTCAGCATGTCAACTGTTGTTTTTAAAGGAGTGCACAGGGCTTATCCGGTATGTTAGCGGCTACAACTAATCATCCTTTCCTGCATTGTTTGTCTGTATAATATGCAGTTGTTTATCTGTCCCCACAGATCTGGATGAAATATTTTCTCCCCTGTACAAAGACTCATTGTTATTCAGTAAAGGCACAGAGGCTTTGATGCATTCAGGGGAGACTCTACAGATAGGAAGGCACTTCCATTGTAAACCCAGTTAATAGGTTTTGGAGGGAAGGAATGACATTTTAAAGAACACAAACAAATAGCATTCTTTTTTTTTCTTTTCCATACTACAGCACCTGACCACCTCCAGAGTGTCCGTGGAGCTGATACACATGCTGCCTTTGCACAAAGGTCAAATTCAAAAAAAAAAAAAATGTTACCTCTTAGCTGGTGTCAGTGAATAAGGGACCAAACTGACATGTTTATGATCAAAGGTGAAATATCTAAAGAAAAGGCCAGATTTCAGTGTCAACATGATGGCATGTATATCAAAGAAAATATGAGGCTTTGTTTGGCTCAACAATGTCTTGCTGTATTTCCTTTTTTATACCCAATACTGTATTTGTTTAACTGTCTAGACGTTTCCTTTGCTGCTGATTTTTCCGATAAAATGCTGTTGTAAAACCAAAAAAGAAATTGCATTGAAAATTCCAATTTATAAATGGAGTGGGTGTAGCATTAGCAGTTTTACAGTCTGATATTTCTGCAATGAAATACAATTTCAGTGCATGCTAACTTTGCTTCATATCTATGTGTTAATCTTTAACATTTGGAACAGTAATGATGTGAATGTTGTTATGACAAAGTTCTCCCATGAATATTTCTGTTCTTGTGTACCAGTGCAGATGGTGATTCACAATGTTAATTATTATGTTGCTTCTAACAAATCAAATAATCCAGGAATATAAGTAAATCTTGCTGAGCAAACGCTGTATGTCAATGAGAAATATATATTATGGTATATATATATGATAAAAGATATTATGAGAATTTGTTTGTCCTGATTCACATGTTATCACTTGTTAGAGCAGGACATCATTCATTCATTCATCCTGCCCCGCTTGCTCCGGTTATGAGTCATGGTTGTG
>CAAKHB010007310.1:255333-289844 GCA_901007665.1 Aeoliscus strigatus
TATTATGGTATATATATATGATAAAAGATATTATGAGAATTTGTTTGTCCTGATTCACATGTTATCACTTGTTAGAGCAGGACATCATTCATTCATTCATCCTGCCCCGCTTGCTCCGGTTATGAGTCATGGTTGTGCTGGAGCTGATCCCAGCTGTCAACGGGTGAACAGCGGGGTACACCCTAAACAAGTCACCAGCTCATCACAGGGCCCAAATGTAAAATTAAATCTTCATTAAATTACCAGTGGAAATCATGCTTGAACACTCAAGCAATCAAACTGTGACTATTCATCTGCTGATATGTTTTAAAAAGGAAATTGCTTTTATTCATTTGTGGTTGCACATAATTTGAACCGTTTCAATTTTTAAAATGTAGAAACATTTGCCACATGAAATACAGTTGCTAACTCACTCACACAGAAAAGTCAAACAAAACAAGCATTTAAAGACTGGCTGGGGCAGGCCTCTCTCTTTTTCCTTTTTCTGACAAGAAAAAGTCAGTTTGAAATGAAATTTTTTGGAAAGAAAATGAAATTGATCTAATTATTCATATGACAATGACTTCATATGATTCATATGATTTCAAATGATGGGATGATTTCCACATAATAATTTCATGCTTAAACTGGACAAAGTATAAGTAAATAAATAAATACATCCCAAACTACATTTGGTAGCTTGCCTGAGGAGGTACGGTGGGTGATATGAGAGGAGTCTGAGATTATTTTCTGAGGTAGCCGGCAGCCTCACCACTGACTCCTCATGGCCTGAAGGGTTTGGCCCTGATTGACTTCTGCAGCCCTCAGAGCAGTTGGCACCACATGACATCCGTTTTTCCTTTTCTTGAGAAGTGGAACTAATGTGAACAGGGAAAATGGCTGAAATGTGAAATGTGTTCTTGCTCAAAGAGCCCTCGTACTGGTGTCTGCACTCAACAGTTTTTACCCAGTGGCTGGCACAGAGGTATGATGGTTAGAACACCTTACAGCAAGATGGTCCAGTTCTCCAGAGACCAGTTTGACAAAGGTTTCCCAACATCACTTTGATTATATCAACCATCCATGCATTCTTTCTAGCGCATGGATGGTTGCTGTTGATCTCACTTTGCCCTCTCCCCTCCCACATTAAAACATTCAGTTCCATTTTACAACTTTTACAACCATTATTCTGTAAAAGTTAAAATTCAGGGGGAAAGCTGAGAATGAAACTCTATAACAAAAAATGCAAAGTAAAATAACGGCAAAGGGGTACACAGCACTTAAAATACATGCAAATTCATGACAAGCCCAGCATCCCTGGTTAAGGATAGAGGTGGAGAGGGGCTGAAGGAGAGCGCTGGGACACAAATAACCTGCCTGGACTGCTAAACAGATAAAGAAGGGCCACACTGATAACACATGTCAGTAATGGAGTGTTGCTCAGTGGTCTCTCACAAGTCTGTTTGATCCCTGAAGATGAGAACCAGAGATCCTAGTTTCTTGGGTGCTGAAGTCTGTGCAGTAACAAATAACATCACTATAGTGTGAATACACTGCATGTCTTTGTCTGGTGGTCGTTAATATAGTTGTATTCAGTAGTTTTATTGCAACAATTTAAAACCACTTTAATCACAAGAAAAGCTGTTGTATTACTTGCAATAACCAGAAACGTAAGTACATGCGGTGATATGTCAGCATGGATATTCAATGTCATGAGCTGGTCTCCTTTTTAAAAAGAGACCTTACTTGGCTGTTAAGAGCCAGACGAGCATTTAAACTGCCCAACAACAAGAACGTGATTGGACATTTATGTGTTTTAGACAGTGACATACTTGTGACCTGTGTGTTATAGCCAGCGGCTTGCTTTAAAGTGTGCTTTAACGGGCTAAACCCTCTGTGACCCTGAACAGGAAAAGCGCTGAAATAACGGATGGATGATTTAGCAATGATGAAATATCTGAAAGGCAATAATGGGTCTTCGGTTTGTCATAATTTAACCTGCCTGCACACTGCTACTGGAGGAGTAGAGTAAAATGACAATAATTGCAAAGCACAGTGGCATTTGCTTGTTACCCTCGACTGAGAGGAGGCGCAAGGGTGCGTGTGTGTGTGTGTGCGTGTGTGCGTGTGTGCATAATTCAGAAACTATTCCACAAAATGATTTTGGTGATTGGTCACTGTGGCATAGAGGATCTGACTCTGGATAAAATTCTGGATCCTGGAAGTGTTGTGTCGATGTACAGTGCTTTGCAAATGAATACCAAAGGCATTTTCACTCCTTGAGATCACTAAACCCACACCTACATTTTCAGACGTCTGATACTAACGTACAGGACTCCATGTGTGTGTCTGTATGTGATGCTTTGGGCTGGGATGAAAATTTGAAAATTTGATTGTAATTACCAGCATGAAATTCAATAATCATTCCCAGACATCAATTCTGTGCCTTTTTCTACTGTAATCACAATCAAACATCAGCAATATGTGTAGATTATATAGAAAGAACATGTAGAAATAGGTTTGTATCGACTTCCACAAAGTTTGTACAAGAATGTCAGTGGTTTCAATACAGTCACACACTCTTGCACTCATTGATCCTTGCTGCACTGAAGCATTGTTATTATTGTTATATTTATAGATACCTGGCTGGTACTTTTTTTTTTTTTTTAATCTTAAACCTCTTCTGAAACCACTGCTGACCAGAGAGAGGTGTGTCAAAGGCCATTAAGAATCTTTCTACATCTCATTAGGAAGGATTCTGCTAAAAAAACATGTTGATGGGGAACTGACAGGAATTTCATTAACATCAGTTCTCTTTCAAACTTACTTATTGGAATGTAAAATGAGTCCGAAGGTGTATGAGCCATCATCGGGGATGAGTGGGAACGATGGAGTGGTTGATGCCCAATTAAATGGAAACACGGGTGGTGAATGTGGACAGACTGATGAAATTCTGCTGAAATGCTGGAGCAATACTAATGTATTCTGCTGAGCACGAGTTACAATAACCAGAGGTATAGCAGTATCCGCCCAGCTCCTTCAGATAATTAAATCAATTTTCAAACTGCAACGATAGTGACGCCAATGAGGGAATGTGGGTGTTCATTCTGCAGCTATCATTGTCTCTGCATACATTCAATATGTGATAACGGGATGCTGCTATAAAGCGTATTACTGGAGAAAAGATTGCCTTGAAAGCGCGATACATGTTTTTCAACAAATCACAGTACCATGAGGAAACAATGCACCCAAATGAAGAACATTCAAACTCCAAGTATATATACAGCAAATAAATACTCAAATATTTAAATAATGTTTACACATTGGGAGTTATCTGGGGTATAAGTGCACAGTCTGAGAAAAAACGCAATACACATAGTGTTAACAAAATCATACTATACTTGACATCAAAGCTGAGATGCAGTGGGGTTAAATTAAAGATGCAAGAGGCGACCGAGAAACTTTCTGTCTGCTGAACTGAGAGTGGAAGATTTTTGACATGAAGAGAAGCAAATTAAAATAAGATACATCACACACGATGTGGATCACGTTTAAAGTGGCTGGTAGGTGGTGGGGGTGTCATTTCAAACATATACCTATCAGCTTCAGCTCTTCCGTGAGCAGACACGCCTGATTTGCCTAAATATGCTGTGACAGATTGCGGAACTAGATTCGGGTGAGGCAAAGCTAACACCTTTTTCCATCATTTTCAACACGTGTTTGAGCTCTGAGGTGAAATGTTTAATGGTTAACTGTGAACGTCATTATCTGTCCAAAACGGGCTTTTGACTATCTTACTTGTCGTGTCATTCTGTCTTGCTATGAAGTCGTTTTCAGGGTCAACACATCTTGTGCATATCCAAAAACCCCAGCGCTTGGGGTAAATTGGAGTTCAGGTAAAAAGTGATCTTTGTGGTCTTTTCGCCACAGCGGTTTCAAATGTTTGCAAGGTCACTCTGACATCTCTTTGACTACGCCAGACAGGAGAAATTACTTCTGCTCCTTGACATTGTGATTGCGACCTCTGCTGACAGTACAGTTAATAGAACATAATTTAAAAGGGTGTATGCGTATAAAACCAGCATTAGTTCTTTAATGTCTGGCAATCTACAAAATACTCTTTACAACTATGACGCAGTACGACCACAATAAATAAATATTCCTGACCTGGGATCTTTCTATGTGGAGGTTGCATGCTCTCCTGATGTCTGCATGGGTTCTAAGGCTTCCTCCCACCTCTAAAAGCATGCTGAGGTTAATTGGTCACTCTAAATTGTCCTTAGGTGTGAGTGTGTGTGTGAATGGTTGTCTGTCCTTCGTCCATGACGTCGACCCATTGATGGGGATCGGCTCCAACACAACGATGAATGAATAAATCAGAATAAACATATTTTGTCTCGCTATGACAACTTTTATCATAATGGATAGCGTGTACACAGTTTCGAGGGGATGGTGTGCACATGATAGAAACCAAGTAGTCTGTGATCGATATGGATCCTTTACCTGTTGAATACGGCACCATGTGTTCAACCCGAGAAATGGAATGTCACAGATGTTGATCTCATAACTCAACCAGAAAGATAACCCAGGTTTAGTATGTGTACATTTGTGGAAAAAAAAGTACGAACCATCTTATATTATAATTGTCCATCAGTTAGATTCACTGTCGGTGTCCTTCTGTAGGGTCCCAGGAGGGCGCCGCATCCATTCTGAGCTCCCGCTAACCAACACATGTGATACACCCTGAGTTAATCACAGGCCTGAGATACACAGATGGACAGCTATACTCATATTCACATCTGGGGGCAATTTACAGTCTGTATGTTTTTGGTAGGAAGTGTGTGGTTCGATTAAGGTTGTCTGCTGAGGTCCCATCTCCAGCTGTACACACAGACTGCAACTTGGGACATTACAGAAGGGGAACAAAAATCATCTTTATGAGCAGGCGTAACCATTATCATCTCCTTTTCATTTACTAAGAATAATTTTCGATGTATTGAGTTCTTCTGTTGTGCTTTCCCTCTGTTGCTCTGATGGCAACAATAATGACTCCCACTCTTCGGTTCATTACAGTAGATTGAAACATGGGCTTTTTTCTTGCCGCGAGTATTTCAAATAAATTCCCACAATGTTTGTGTGCACCGGTTACGATCATCCATTTAAAAGCAGAAATAGCTATTTTTCTAATAGCTTTCAATAGACAGAAATAATGAGACTGTTCGCCCCCCGGCTCAGGGCTCCAATACACAAACAGCACAGTAATTACATAGAGAAAGTAGCACAAATTATGTTCACTTGTACATGATGTTCCCATGAAGTTAAGTTTCCATATTTTTTAAAATACACTTAAAAACAAAGAGGCTTGTGAGTTTATAATTCTGCCAGTTAATACCTCTGTGGGTTCACCAAGAGATATTGTTTTGATCTTTTTAAGCTTCTTTGAAAGCTTTGCGGAAAAAGCCCAAAGTACTTTGACATCCTGTAAAAAGAGCAACAACAAGCCTTGCAGTGCTTCTCTTTGGGGAATCAGCTAATGAATCCCATCACAGCTCTATAATGTTGCAGCCAAAAAAACACAGACAACATCCCAGCAAATGTCTTCAAATGTTGTTGTGATTGTTGTGTGTTGATATAGAATCTATATGGAAATTTCCAGAGTAAAAGTCTGAAAAATTTGGCATATACAGAAAGAGTAAAAGCAACCCAGAACCCAGACATGGCAGACACACAGTCAATAACCACCAATTACAAAGTGTGGTTTATTTGTCTGTGTATTAAGTTTGTGTATCCCAGGAACTTAAAAAGTGGGGGTATTTACTGGGCTTAGAGGTGAGTGGGCGTTATTCTGTGTTAGCAGAGCAGCTTCCTGGTGTGACTGGGTGGTAAAACCTTGAGGCTGTGGCTCATTTCAGCTGACTTTAGGCAGAGTGGTAGGATGGATGTGGAGGCCAGTACAGGCTGAATATGCATTCTTTTACCACCCCACCAGTCACAAGGTCCAGAAGCTTTACTTGTGCTCCTTTGGTTTTTGCTGGTGGTTTAATATGTTGTGACTGACTTCAAAAGCAGGCACCACATCTACAACATGTCAAGATGTGCTTTAAATGCACACTTTGCGCTTTAATTTAAGGTTATTTACATCAAAATCACAGTGAACGGTGTAACCGCTAACCCCTTCTCTCTGTCTGAGTTCTGGTGCCATCCAACCTGCACTGCCCGCCACCCAACCTGGAGAACTGCTTGACCTGCTGATGTTACACGACACACCCACCCCCAGTGCCATAATCTACTGAACTGCCTCCTCATCTTCTCCATCTCCAAAGTTTCTCCAGCTGACATCTACACCCGGGCAGACATGGACTAAAAACACTGTTGGACTCTGAACTGCCTCACATGCATTCTTGGACCTTTTAGACTTCACGAGCTGACTCACTGTTTGTTTGTTTATATGTTCATTGACTGTGCGTGCAACACCTATGTCTGGTCTGTCCGTCCCAGGGAGGGGGACCCCTCTTTCTGTGGTCTGTTATAAGGGTTTTTTGGACAGTTTTTCCTCACCCTGACTGAGGGTGTAGCAATGTGCGGACTGTAAAGTCCAACGAGACAATTGTAAATTAATTACAAATAAATTCAATTGAAATGAATTATAACACATTTTATATGTGCCTTCCACCTTTTTAAGGGACCAAAAGTAACTGGACAATTGGCGACTCAGCTGTTCCATGCCCAGGTGTGTGTTATTCCCTCATTGTTTCATTTACAAGGAGCAGACAGAAGGCCTGGAGTTCATTTCAACTGTGGTATATTCATTTGGAATCTGCTGAGGTCAACCGTCAATATGAGGCTCAAAGAGCTGTCACTATCAGTGAAGAAAGCCATCATTAGGCTGAAAAGTCCAAACAAACCCATCAAAGAGACAGCGGAAACATTAGGTGTGACCAAATCAACTGTTTGGTTGAAAAGAAAGGACACACTGGTGAACTCAGCAACACCAGAAGGAAGACCACAAATCTGGATGACAGACCAATCCTTTCCCTTGTCAAGAGAAGCCCCTTCACAACAGTTGGCCAGATCAAGAAAACTCTCCAGGAGGTAGAGGTATGTCTCCAAGTCAACAACTAAGAGAAGACTTCACCAGAGGAAATGCAGAGGTTTCTCCAAAAGGTGTAAACCATTGATGAGCTTGCCAAGAAACATCTAAAAGAGCCTGTGCCGTTCTGGAACTACATCTTATTATCTTAAGATGAACTTGTACCAGAATGATGGAAAGAGAGGAGTACAGAAAAGGGAAGGAACTGCTCAAGATCCAAAGCATGGTGGCAGTGTAATGGCGTGGGCATGTATGGCTGCCAGTGGAACTGGATCCCTTATGTTTATTGATGATGTGACTGCTGACAAAAGCAACAGAATGAAGTGCTTTGGACAATATTATCAATATTAAATTCACCTGACTTTGATGTAAATACCCTCAAAGACTGCACATTTCGATTGTGCAAGTACAGAGCTTGAATGCTGAAAATTGTGTCATTGTCCAAATATGTATGGACCTGACTACTGTATATTTAGAATCCCCTTGAAGGCCAACCTTCAATTATTTACATTCCAGGTTCATTCCCATCAACCCTTGTTGATTCCCATAATTTCATGTTAATTCCCATGAAAAGTTTCCAATTTTGAAAAGTCTGTTTCCATGCTAGTACACTGATTGTACATACACATTCTTTGGGTTGTGGCGGTCAGCTGTGTGGACACACAGCTCACAGGCATATGGTATTAATGAATAAGGTCTGTTATTATGAAAGTACAGTCGTAGAGGAGTGTATTTACGTCAGTCTGCTACTTCAGTTTATTTATTTCTTGGCAACCTATATGCTGCTTGATTGAAAGATGGTGGGCTCCTCTTTAGCTTAACAAGTGTGATGGAAGAGGAACCATCTTCTTCTCCCATTGTCATCTGAAATGAAACAGAAACAGAGTGTAGGTAGAAATAAAAGAAGAGGGCCCCTTCTGTTCTGCAAAGCCAATTAGTTTGTCTGTTGCTGATGAAAGGATGTAGATCAAATGATGCCCTGATATTCGTTGAAATTTAAAAGCATGTAATTAAAATTGGACGTTAGATATATCCCGGGAGCTTCGGCAGTACAATGTTGAAGGAAAATACTGGCACATGATGCTCATCCTTCTCCTAGCATTAACTGCTAGAGCAATTAACCCACAGTTAATTAGAAAATTTCCCCTCCTGTAATTTAGCTGGCTGAGACTAAGGTCTGGCATGATTCATGGCCTGCTGATAATCACACAAGAGCAGAAACCGGGATACTTCAATTAATCACACCTTCGTTTACTTCACAGTACTTGCTCACCATGGTTTTACGATATAAGTGTTTACCCACTGCAGATACACTATATCTTCCAAACCCAACCTTCTTAAGTTATTCAGTATGCTTGTTGGGGAAGTTTTGAAGTTCTTTCTCTGTTAATTCCCTTTTCACTCCCCTGAGTTGTAGATACATTATAATGACAAACACTTCTGTGGGCCTTTGGACTCCTAGTTAGTGCAGATGTATATAACTGTCAGTCAGTGTTCTTTTTTTTTTAAATTAAAAACTAACACACACCTGCGGATGCAGAAGTTAGCAATGGGGAAAAGTTGAGTAGCTGCAGCTCAAGTACAAATGTTTTCTTGTTTGGAAAACTACTGGAGATATCAATGGATGATGAAATCCCTTGACGCACATATTATTTTACTAGAGAAGACATCAAAGGTTGCACTGACTGGCTGATAATTAAATGATCAAGTTTCAGATTTAAAGGCTCATCATGAACCAAGGCACTCAGACTCTAAACTCTTGGTGGTTTATACCACATATCTGCAGATCTGGAACTGCACTCAACCACATTTGTTTTTACTTTTGACCTGGAATACATTCACAGATATTCACAGCATATTTATGTTTTGTAGATTTTATGAATAACGAAATCTCTCTCTCATGCATCCGTCCAGGGTCACAGTGGGGGCTGGAGCGAATCCCAGTGGACACTGGGTGAGAGGCCGGGTACGCCCTGGACTAGTCACTAGTCATCACAGGGCTGAGATACAGAGACATTCACACTCAAATTATTCTGTGTGGTCTGTAGGAAGAAGCTGGAGTACCCAGAAGAAACTCAAGTAGACAAGATGTGAACACACTACGTTCACACAGAAGGGCCCTAGTTAGCCTGCTAGATTCAAACAAAGTAGCTTCTTTCTGTGATGCAAGAATTCTCCTCAACAAAAGATACTTGCTCGAAGTCATATAGTCTGAACGAGGCTCAAAAATAATAATCCATATTGACATAAGAGCCAGATCATTACCAGTATCAATACACCTACACACACCATTCTTTCACAGTTTCAACTGTCTGTGAATCAGCAGTTTATTTACCATGCCGATGCACAGATGTTCAGCGCTTTGTGTTTCCCAGTGGATCTCTTGCTACTTCCTGCTGTTGCTGCACTAGTCGTGAAGCGAGCAAGGCAGCAGCTGCAGTCCTCCATAAAAGTCATGGCATCATCTTAGACACACTAATGCAGTATGACGGCCCGATACACTATCACATTGTCGACGTGCATGTAAGAAGAAGTCAAACGGACTGCATCTGTTGAAGACATGTGCTCATGCAGCGCATGCTTGAAGTAACATCTGACTTAACACTGACCCAACATATCATTTCTATTCTTAGCATTCCTGACGGACTGGGAAACATGGTGACCTGAACTTGAGTACTAAACACTGCAACTGGATATTGGGCTTCCTCTCAAACAAACCCCCAGACGGTTTGGATTGGCAGTAACACCTCCTTCACAGTGGTGCTCAACAGCCGAGCCCCTCCAGCGCTGCCTATTCAGCCTCTGTTGCAGTATCAGGTTAAGTGTTGCAATGTTGTTATCGAATTTCAAGAAATTATTCTTCTCAATAAATTGCAGTTACCCAGATTCGGCATAACGTGTTTCCAAACATTTCACTTCAGGCACAAAACATGAGGCGGTCGTTGTCATGGTGATAAATCACATTGCTGGGGAAGTCTGGGTCCATGTCATGAGGAAATCAACAATCGTGAAAGTGCACGCAATGACCAACTTATTGTTCAAGATCAGCTAAATGAAATGAGATGAGTCACAAATAATGAAGCTCAGACAGCTTTATTTGTTCACGGAACACATGTTCCATATTACTGTAAAGATAGAAACATATCAAATTTTCACAGGACTTGTACAGCGCCAGACAGGAGGGCTGCAGCAGGTCATTAAAGCCACCACAGAGAGGAGTGTTAGCTGTCTATAAAGCATCGGTGATAACACTGACTTGAGATGGCATGCTCATCCCCCAAAGGACTCAGAAGACAATGGCAGTTCACCAGCTGTCACCACTGTTCCACCAGACCACAGAGCAGCTTTTTCCCCTGTCTGCCCTCCACAATCAAATAAAAGTTTATTTTTTGATTCCATGCAATCAGTGATACATATGTGGAATTAAATCGTTCTGAGTACATTTTGTTATCAGTGAGACCTCCCAGTGCATCTCACAAAGAAAAACTGTTTACTCCACTACAAGAACCAAAGTTTATCCACTAAAGCAAAAACTATTTTACCTGCAGGAAGTCCACTTAAGTCCCTCCATGCCGGCAATGTGATTTTACTGGTGGATTGTAAACTGGCATTAGCTCTCAGATGGTGGTCCAGCATATGTTGGCAAAGATTAGAGTCTTGACATTTTCATTGGAGCACAGCTATCAGCACATCTCAGTTACAGTGCACCCATTTCTCCTGTCACCAATCGTCGGGAGAAAAGTGATGAGGTGTGATAGCAGCGAGGATTTTATACACAGACTGAAAGGATTTCAACTGACTCCTTTTTTGAGTGGCGTGACATGACCTCCCCATCTGAGACACTGTTGCCACGGAGCTGGACTGTCATACAAGTAAGCATCAGTAGTGGGGATGTCTGTTGGCAGCTTCATTACCACATAGCTAGAAAGGATTTGAGTCTCTTATCAGGTGTTCCTCCATGCAAGTGACTCAGAATGAACCCTTAAAGTGCAGAGACTCCAATTATGCTGAAAAACAACCCAGTCTGGCTCCTCTCTAGATCCAGTGTACATGTAATGGCCTATAATTACTCTTGAGCCGATAGTCACCATAGAGGTTTGACAGCTTCGCTACAAAGAATGTGTGTAACGTCTGTGAGTGGTGTGATATTAATGCATTAATAGGTAGATGTTCTGCATGCACTGCTGAGATTATACTGGCAGACATTACTTCATGATGAAACCTGTCATCTTTGATATGCAGCAATGTTGTATCATATCAGTGCCCTATATTGGCACTTTGGTGTTATTTTTAGATCTCTTGTTGCTTAAATCCCCATTCCGTATCACAGGATTAAAGAAATTCAGAAGGTGCGTGTTTGTAGCTCTATTCAAACCAGAGAGAAAAAGTACCTCTACCCAGTGTCTTTACTTTTTAAGGTATCAACTTGAACGTATCTCCTAAGAAATATCACGTATCTGCACATAACAATGCTCCACTGCAGACATACTTCATGAGTGAGTGTCATATTTGTCCAAGACCTGAATTGAAGACAGTGGGTCAGTCAACTTTTTAAGACGTGAGCTGCAGCAACAATAATGTGAATGTCAATCAGAAGTCATTCAATTGGCAAAAAAGACATAGCAAAGACAGAAACCATACAGTATTTTTCACAGAACGTCCATGACTAGCAGACGGCCAAAATGCACAACAGTCATGTTCAGTTCAGGCAAACTGTCTCCTATCAGCACATTCTCTGGTTTAAACCATGTGACCATGGTCACTAAATCTGCTGATAGTGGCCTCCTGTTTCCCTGGAAAAGCTCCCAACACACCATTGCACTCGGCAGGGAGACACGAAGCACCTCAGGGATGTAACCAACATTCACGCAGATGTAAACTGGATAATTATATTCCACGATGCCCTGGTAAACAGTATTCTCACAAATACTTGTGTTCTTGTGCTCAATTCTGAGCTACAAATTTGTACACAACTTAGTCATTCTCTTAACTCTGTAGCTTTAGTTTTTCAATGATATGTTTCTTTTTACAGCTATAATTTTGTTGGACAAGAAGAAAGCTCAAAAATAATTCTATTATTTGTCATGGTACATTACTCAGCTCACTGCCACTGCACCATGTTCCAGATTCTTCCACATGGAAGAAATGTATTTTTTTTGTATGCAGACTTGAATAGTAGCACTCCTGTAAAAGCTGTTCACGTAACATTATGAATGAAAAAAGAGAATATACATGAAAAACATGACGCCCTAAAGTCAAAAAGGAGTTTTTCAAGATGCTTCATATCATCAGATTATTACATCCTGTTGATGGAATGTTCCTTCTTGCAGTATTCTAATACCAAATAACCAAGCAAGCACTCCCAGTCAAGTCTACATTTAATCACTTTATCACAAGATTTCACTTTGCCACATATCTGAATGTAAGAGTGCTGCCTCATATCTCAGTAGAAAGAGAACGATAACTTTTTTTTTACAAGAGCTGGTTGGACTCTAATGACTAATAAATGATGTGCGGGACAAATCTGTATCGTTTGGGAATATACTTCTGATTTTCATCAGCAACAGAAAAAAGCTCATTAGATGAATTAAAATCAAATTATTTCTTCAAAAAGTCTCATTGCAGAGTGTTTGAGATTTAATGCAGAGGAAGCAAAAATGTGGGTCAGTTGGTGGCTCTAATCGGACGAGAAGAAATCACCATTATGTTTTAAAGCAGGTTAATCCTAATCTGGGAAACGGCATGTATCCTTCATCATTCTATTCATCCACTAATCCACAGGATGACAAGCAGCAACATTATAAGTGTGCCAGACAACAGGCCTGTATTGTCAGCTGCAACACCCACTGGGATTCCCAAGTATCCATTTCGAATATGATTTATTTTCAGTACATGTTTGGTCAGTTCATGACAACGTGTTTAATGTTTAATGCAGTGGAGGGGATAACAACATGGAGAGCACACAGCCAAAGACAATGTACAACAGATTAACGTGAGCATATACAACTTTTTTCATGTGTAAATTCTCAATTCTTTCCTGCCACAGATAAAATTACAATACTTCCTCTGATGGCACATGATCTACAATGTAAAATGTAGTTAAAAATCTTCCGCTCACCTCCTTCAGGTCCTGGGAGCCTAGGTCTAGGATCGCTCTTTTGGACAGAGATGTCTGATGTTGTTCCTGGTATCTGCTATCCCCCGGCTTGGCGGTCACTGCCCCTAGTGTCCCAATCACCACTGGTACCACTGTTGCCTTCACACTCCACATCCTCTCTCCCTTGGTATTTCTCAAGCTTCTCCTTCTTCCTGATGTTGCCATCTATCACCACTTTCTTCCGGCGTTTATCCACCACCATTGGCCATCACCATTTTGTCGGAAGTCCCACAGGACTGTTTGTTGTTTGTATCCCATTTGGACCCTGGGACCTCCAGTCCATACTATGCCCGGTACTTGGTTATGCCGTTCCATGTATGCCTTGGCTGCCAGCATCTTACATCCTGCTGTGTCTCAGACTGTCTCAGGGGCTCCTCTACACTGCCTACACCTGGGGTCTTGTTTGGTGTGGTGTGGTAGACTCCAGCTTGTATTGCTCTGGTGTTCCTGTGCAGCACCACTGTGCTGTCCAGTTCAGTCCAGCCTCTCATATGTTTTCTACTGGGCATCTTTTGGAAGGTAAGGAGGTTTCTTGACTTGATATCAGTGGCTTGTATCTCTTCTTCCATAGCCACTGTTTGAGACAATCTGGCTGAGGGGGTTGCAGAACAGCAGGGGGGATATAGTATCTCGCAGAGGTTGCCCTGTCAACCAGTAGCTGGTAGCTAGGTGTTTGTTCCCTTCTGTGCTCTGCATGTATGGTCTTACCCACCATGCCTGATAGAAGCATGTGGTGCAGGTTATAGTTATTATGATGTGAGCCTTCATTATGAGGAATGCCGGGATTTGAACCAGGGTCCAATGTATTATTATTATTATTATTATTATTATTATTATTATTATTATTATTATTATTAGGGCTAGGGGTTATTTTTTTTAAACACAATATGATAACAAAATTCCTGCTTACTGGCACTGAAAGAAAACAGAATTGTTAAGGTAAAATGTGGATTGGGAAGTACTCAGAACTACATAAGACCTGAGCAGTTCCAGTTCTTTCAGAAGGTGTAAAGTTATTAAACACCCCCCAGATGTGAAACGAAGAATTTCAATTTGCTGCAGACTTTGCATAGGGTGCAGTCAATTACAGCCTCATTGTAGGAAAGCTGTCCAACCAGGATGTTTCTAGCAGGTGGTTGCCAACACAGCAACAGATGGCATCTAACAGAAATGCATATGTGTGTATGTCTGTGTGTGTGTGTGTGTGTGTGTGTGTGTGTGTGTGTGTGTGTGCGTGTGCAAATCTATGAACACACAAATGGCTTGTGGGTTGGAACAAAATTACATGATTTGCAACTTGTAAAATGCCCCTAATTATTTTTTCCCCTCTCAGCTATAATCTTTTGAGCAGATTAATCAATTAATCCGATAAATAGTATAAATAAATAGTAAAATATTACTAAAAAATAATTTCAATTAATTTAAAAATAAATAGTATATATATCTTTATAATATTGCCCTTCACGTCAAGAAAAACTAAGAATTGAGTTGCATATTTGACACATTTTAAGCTACATTAATCATTTGTTGCATCTGCAGGGATAATGTTGATTTATTGACTTTGTGTCTTCTATGGAATATGATTTCCTTCGCACACTAAGTCTCATGTAATGTGTGAAGGAAATATGGACAGTGTCAGTGTCAGAGCTGGGGTCAAAATGCTGACATTAGCCACCATTTGGTCCGAATCAGGAAAAAAAAGAAAACCCTTTCGATATTCACTGTGCATTCATTTCAATCAGAAAATTAATTATTGATGGTGCTCAACCCCCAAAAAGACACATATCTATGACAAAGACAAGAAAAGACATTTCAGAGGGGGCTTATGTCATTCTAAGTTAAGGGGCTGCAAGCGTCATTCTTAAATTACATAGATGAAACGATGAATGACTATCATACACCTAAATTGCCATTCCTTGTTAAAATTCTAAGTATTAAGTCTCCATTCCGTTCCTTTTGATTAGATTTTCTCATCGTGTTGGATAATACTTACATCTCACCCCTATCTTGAGAGGCTTACATCATGACCCATTTGAACTTGTCTTAATCTCACTACCTCTGCTTCCTCCTTCTCTGACATCACATCTGTTCCTTCATACTTTACCCTCAGCTGCAAATCTATGCGACCACTTCATGTTCTTCCTCCATCCATGTTTTTCCTAACCATCTGTTCTTTGTCCGTCCAGGCAGGTCTAGCAGATATCTTCACCAAGTGGCCAGAATATATCTACAGGTTCAGCTTGAATTACTATCAGAAGAAGAACTGCATTATCTGGTCTAATGCTATTTTTGTGCCGTGCAGAGGGTTGTTAGATGATTTGGCAAATTGTGTTCGAATGAGGAACTGTTTGCGTGCATGGGATTCTGTGTATGTGTTCCTAATTTGGAAGTGCATGTTTCTGACACATCAGACCATCTTCTTAAAGGATCACCCCTTTGAAATGATCACTAAAACCAAATTAAATGCAAAAAAGACATTCTCAGCAGCTAACGACATTGACGTAGCCTAACTGTAAGTGTTCCAGCTCCTCCTGCTTCATTAACAAGAACATAATGACTTCACATTGTATTAAATGTCTCAGGCAGTAATGTGTGAAGCTGTGGGTATGTCAACAATCAATGCTGCTTTTTACTTGTTTTATTTTGATCTTCAGTCAGACCAAACAGACCAAAAGCAATTACTGCCTTTTCCACTCCCCATCTTTTTCTCCCCGACATTCAGTTTCATTTATTACATATTGAATTGTGCCCATGGTTCTTGTTTTCATCAAAGAAAAAGCCGATCAAAAAGATGTTCTCCTCACCTTTCCTGTGGTCAACAGCTACAGAATTTAATTAATGATTGGGAACATAGTGAAACTGGAAATCCAGTTTTGAACTTTCTCAAAGTATTCCTGAAAGCCAATTTAAAGAATTCACATTTATTTGTGCAAGTACTTATATTTACAGTAATAAGCAACTGACCTTTTCGTCTCTAAGTGTGTGACACTCCTTGTACCACTCAGTGGTCTGTAGCAGCCATGACAGAAAGTAACATGTTGACTTTCTAACCTGTAACCTGTAATCAGAAAACTCAAAAGCAGATTACTATCACTACACTCACCTGCAGTGGTTCTTAATGAACTTGTTTTAATGAGACACACACACGCACACACACACACTGAAAATGTGAGAACAGTACTGGCCACACAGTCACAAATTATAATAAGATTAAAGTCAAGACAAATTAGTCTAATTAACCCTTGCCATTTCATTTAAGCCTTTAATGGTCATTAGATAATGATGAAAGTAAATTTGGAAGTGAAACACATCATTGTTAAATGGATATTATGCATCACATGGTGGAATCAGATTCGACTGCATCTTGGCCGATCCATTGTGGGCGTAGAATTATTTTGCAACAGGTTTCATCCTTTTCTAAAAAATATTGCTTTAAATCATTGCAGCAGACTGTGAATTACTATAATGTCCACTTTTTACCTGCACTACAATTTAGAGTACTTTACGAGTATTTTAGAGTACTAGAGTATGACCAGCATAGATTGGAAAATTTATTCCTATACGTTGCACTGATGTTGATAATCGAGAAAAGAGCAAAGGGACAAGAAGAGTGCCCTGAGGTACTCCCCATTTCAGGTAAATGTTGGAGAATTCTGATTATAGTAAAACATGATATTCCTGGACCTTTACTTAAGTTAACGATTTACTCAGTAGATTATATTTCAGTCAGTGAGATTCCTCTGAATACAGGTCTGAAGGGTGAGAGAGAATTTTCTTCAGTTCGCCATCTGTTTGGGTTTGTTGTACAACAAATGAGAGCCAGCATTCAGAAATTGCTAAGTTACTTCCTGTAGTTACTACTTGCTTGTAAAAAGTATGGGTGGCACAGACCATGGTGGGATATGTGTTGCTTCTAATTTGGTCCTCTCAGATGAAAGAGATCAACAGGAGACACCGAGGTCAGACTCTGATGACGGATTCATTACTTTTTATCTATGTTTATAACTGCCCACATGTCTGCCTCATGATGTACAAGTGGTGACATTATGTATAGTGACTGTATACACTGTGCCAGTGCATCTCTTGTTTGCGTTTCATGCCAAGCTTAAATTTGTTACGACAGTATCATCTTCTGACATCAAATGAGAACACCTCAACAGATAGCGACTGTTGTGCCCCTGCCCTTTTCCTTCCTGAGGTGAGCTGAGGAGGTGGGACTTTGTCTGCTCTGATTGCTGCTGTTAACTCCTGACTGACGGCACCTGGGGCTGGGGATATACAGGGATAATGAGGCCAGGAGAGCCAGTCGTTGTTGCCCCCTTGACAGAGCTACACAGATTTTGGTCTGTTTCAGCCTTTTGTTTGGGTTCTTTTGGGGTTGTTTGGGTTTTCTCTTTAGTCATGTTACTCCCCCCTCCCCAGCAGGATGTTCAGTCTCTTTAGCTTCCCCTTCTATCCACTCTGAACAGATACATTTTGTAAGTAGGGTTCTTTTGGAGAATAGGGGCCTCATGTTAAACCTATCCCATCTATGTAACTTCCATCCTACTGTAATGTCAGCTGGTGAGAACATTTTTTTGTTGTTGTTTTTACGCTATTGGTAGTACTAATTAGTAAATTTTTCCAGTGGTTTTGCTATTCACTTTCCGCTGGCAAATTAACCGTACACTGTGCAACCATGACTCTGGGCATCTTTGGAAATGGCGTTGTTATTGCTTTAGTGCAGTACTTATGTCTTCCAGTGTCCTTTGACCAATTCAAGCCAATGTGACATGAATTTTGTCTCCAGTGTAAATGACACTCTGTTAGTACAGAATCCTCTGATTTCACATTCAAAAGCACAACCCTGCCTCCTAAAGGTGAACTTACACTAAAAGCATCTGCGGCGCGTAATGGCTGTGCCACCGCTCCACTGGTGATCGTGGCCATTCAAGTCCGAGGGTACATACCAGCTGTGCTGTGACAGGTTTCAGCAGCGTCTCTGTTGCGGCTGCCGCACAAAAGATAAGAATTTTTCTATTTCAGCGCCCAGACACGGCTGGGACACGTCAATTTCCACGGATCCACACATTTCCATAATTTAACATTTTGGGGCTTGTTTACTCATGGTTGAATCCAAAGGAAGGTCAAGCTGATGGAAACTGAAGCACATCAATCAGGAAATGAAGCCTCACTCGTTTATTGTTCAGACACACCGTCACGTTATCTTGTCTCCTTGTTACTCGTCGGGCATTATTGCTCCGCTGCCAATACACTCAATTGAGATCGCGGTAGGAGCGGAGTAGAAATGTGGCGTACACACTTACAGTGTAAATCCAGCTTAAAACCTTCCTCTGGAGGACATCTGTTTCTCACACAGCAGCGTAAGCCAACCAATGTAACCAGCAGCAGCCAAGAGTCTGTTTCATTCGCCAAAGTTTTCACAACCCTTGACAAATATAGTTTGGAGATTTTCTCAGTTAAGAAGAAACCAAATCTCTGATAAGGAGAAAATCCTTTGTTGTATTAGGACACATTGATGCCACGGCACTGATGTGTCCTTAGTTTTCATGTCGTAAACGAAAAGAACCTTTGTTGTGACATACAAAAGTTTGTTCCTAGGCCTTAATTAGCTTGTTAGGCTTGAGGCGTGTCCACAAGTAATTAGAAACCATCAACTGTTGCGGATTTCAGAGCTTTATATACAATGTGCCATGTCAAATACTGTGTGAACATCCAGCAACCTCTGAGAAGCTGTGAAAGACTTTGAAAAGGAAACTGTGTTGTAGGCCAGAATGTAAAGTGAAATGGTTGCAACCTGCAATTTTCTCACATGATTAAGAGATGGTAGTTAAGGGGAATGTTTGATAGTTTACTATGATTCATTCTTTTATTTCCATGATGCCCAATTATTGTGTAATTGTGTGGAATAAATCACCACAAAAACTTAAACAGCTCAGAGGAATTCGTACACACACCAAACTATGCAAATATAATGATTTAAAACAGCTGTCATTTACAGTGAAGCTAAAAGCAGTAACTGTATGCAAATATGATACATCTCACTGTAGTTGAAGTGAATTTTAAGAAACCAGAATTTATACACATATTGTCACGTTAGTGACCAGCATGCAGTTTCGATAAGCTATCTATCAAACTTCAAACATGGATGTTTAATCAGTCCTCTATGGGAATTTTAATGCATGCAACAGCAGTGAAGTGCTCCATCAGCAACACAAATAAACCCACAAAAAATTTGCATAATCACCCATCACTGGACTTAAAGTGGCAGAATCTGTCATCCTCAGCGTGTGTGTGTGAAAAGACTGAAGCCCATTTTATTTCCCCTCCTTATGAACAGTGAATGAATAATAAATGTTCATCCAACATAAACCTGACTTAGACTGTTGCGTCAGACCATGGATTGGCCTGACGGGTTCATCCCTTCCTTTGAACATTCATACCCTTTGATTTAATCTGGCAGTGGGAATGTGTACAAACAGAGGGTTGTCTTTTTTTTTTTTTTGCCTCATTTTCCTGCTTTTGAAACCGCAAGGCATCAAGAGATGAACACACGTTGTTGTTCCAATAACAATTAAGTCTTTAAACCATAAAGAACTCCTGTAATGACCTGCTGAAATGTTTTGGTTGTAACAAAACCTGCACATATGTCTTGTTGTACACACCAAATGCGGAGGGTCAACTTGTGCAGCGAGGAAGGATCACCCCTTGTCCAAAGTTTCCAAAATTAAAATGAATTGACATTGAAAAGAATGACACCTTCTCTAATGTTCAGGTGGATGTGTGTTGTGACTGAGGTCTGAATAGGTTTAGGTCCAATAGACAAATGATCAGATTGGACTATACTTGGAATAAAAGGATCTTTTCTTTTTCTCCAGTTTTTTTTTTTTTTCCTTTTCTATTTCCAGTCTCCTCCTGCATTTGTCGGAGTTGAATGATGGTGATTCTTTAAGAGAGTGTCTTCAGGACGGTGTCTCATATGTTTGACAAAACATGTAAGAGGGAATTCGACAAAATAATCTTGTCACCTCCACCTCGTCACGCCATTGTGAGTGAGTGTTAGACACGATGCTAATGAACAAACCAAACTGAAAGCAGAACTTTCTTAGCAGTCAATAGATGATAGATGACACTGTTCCTCTCTCTGATTCAGTGCGTTCCTGCAGCTGTAACGTCACACACTTTGACACTGATATCTGTTGTAAAATGAACATGAACATGAACAATATGACAACACAAACAGTGATCTCAAAAGAGAACCTCCTTCCTATTCAGATATTATTACCAGGTTGTTCCTTGCAATGCAATGTCTTGTTGTTACTAAATATAGACACCCCTCAAAAGTGGAATAATGACATTCTGCTGCATTATATTGCTCTATTTCCAAACCAGGGAAAAAACCCCATCTATATTCTTGTTTGTCAGAAGGGACTGAATGTCTCTACAGAATATAATAAATGACAATCTTTTTTAGTTTCCTCTGAATACTTTGTTGTTAAACCACATTTTGTTCCCTCATGTATTTCATCTCTCTCGCAAGTATTCTATTATTCACTAACACACCTGGCATATGCACGTCATACTCGCAGTACGTGGATATATGCAGCATTGTACCAATTATGAGATTGTATGAGCAAGTGTTATGGCTGTGTTATGGCTCATTCTCAGGCAGTTTCAGATTAGATATGCTCAAATGAGTAACAAAGAGCGTCATTCTCTTGCTTGTAGACATGTGCATGTAGTTTCAGAGATGAAATTTAACTATATCTTGAGAATATAAATCTCATTTAAATAATCTGTCTTAAATCAAGCTCACATAATTGTGTTTGTCAGATCAGGAGACACTTATTGTTTGCTATCACTGTGCCTTTTAGTAAAACAACATTGTCTGTCACACAGGAAATCTGGCTTCAGCGCTCAGACTTTGTCACTGCAGATATAATCCCACTCCAGCCTCAGCCTTAATCAGGCCCTTTTCCAATTCGAAAAATCAGAATTCAGCAAGCACAGTTTCACAGATTACAAGCCGTCTAATCACAAACATACACATACGAGATAAAGAAATAGCAGTGCATGACACACTACATAATCTTATTAAGATTTAGCGGAAGCAGCTACCTGTTTCGTTTTTTTCTGGATATAGAGGCTCAGCCCATTATCTCTGTCAGTGTTTGTCATTTTCTCTTCTTAGGAGTTTTTCCTCACCCTCCTTTGTGTCTGTTACTGTAATCTGTTACTGTTACCATGTAGTTCATGTCAGTCATCAGTTCATCAGATGCACCATAGGTCACATCATTGGTGTAATTTATGCTAAAAAAAACCACTTGTGTGATTCCGTAAAATCATGTTTTAAAAAAACAACTGCTGTTATATCAATTGTGTGTACATTAACATTTGGTCTAAAGGGTAAACTTTCTCTCACTCCTACTTGATGAGAAATCACTCTCCCCCATCCAGCGACATGCAGTGATGTGAGTTCACTGTGAGAGCCAACAGCTCAGAACGCAGTCAGAAGACAGAGCTCGTTGCATTACAGGCTGATCAAAGCTATTTTAGCAGTATCAAATCAAGATTTAGCTGATGAAGAAAACATGTTCAACAGCAGAACTCGCATGGGGATCAGTGGGAGGTGAGAAGGATTTAGTTCTCAAAAGATGGATTTAAGATGAGAAAAACAAAGTACATATCAGTAAACTTTTGTACCCAAAAAACAGTCTGGACCAATTATTATCGTATGTGAAACACAAGACAAGATATTCACGTACTTTATCTATCATGCTTCACTGGTACTGCACTATGATGTCTTCAATTTAATTCAAATTCCCATGTTGAACTTTCTGGTATGTGGCTGGCAAAACAGGACCTACATACGAACCATCATGGAAAGTTATTCCTGTAGTTACCATTTTGAGGAAATAGAATAGTAAATGGTTGTAACCTTTATTTTCTCAGGACAAATATATCGCATGACCTGCTCTTTGCAGGTAATATCGTTTTCATGGACTGCAGCATTAGGGGAACGGGATTAAAGAGAATGACTTTTTTTGAATGTGAATTAGCTGTTTTCTGATGAAACCACAGACACAACAAAGACATCTACAGTGACATTTAATTAAGACATCTGCTGTTGTATTACTTCAAAACAAGGCGTGACATTTTGCAGACAGGAAACAAATCTGACATAAAGGTTAATATTGAAAATCATTCAAGCTGCACCACCAGAAACGAAACTTAAAGGAAAGTGTTCTGTCGCCGCTTCTGGTGCCAGGCTGTGCCAGACTTGGTGGCAGCCTTGTATATTGTCATGATGATGTTACACGGTAAGGTCAAGTGGGTTTGAAACAAATCTGTCATCTGACGCAACAGCAAAGGGGTCAGTTCAGGCTGCAGGAGCTTTTATTATTCATGAGTGGGTGAGAGGAAGCTCACAGCAAGTGAAGGACAAATGCATATGAACATCACCATCCCTCCTCCTCTCTGAGGGGATTTTACCCTTGGATCAGTCTCAAACGTCCATCAATATATTGACTGGAAGAATGCATTGAACTCACAGAGGAATCTCTTTCCTTCCTTCTCTCTTGACAGGCTGTTGAAGAATGAAATCTTCCTTGTTCCCAACTTCCCATTCAAGGGAAAGCGCTCTGCCATGAAGATATTTCAATCTGTTTGCTTTGAAGACACATCTGAATAATAGCATGCAGCTACTGAGGATTTACTGAAAGATCAAATAAGCTTTAAACTGGCTGGCGCTCTGTCAAAAGTAAATTCAATTATTACATTATCGGAAAATGAATATGCACATTCTATGATGTGGCTCATATGTGAGAGAATGGAGACACATCCTGTCAATGCTGCACGCCACTCTTTATCAGGTCTTAGTGTGGGGATTTCCATTACACTGAGGAAGTAGGATAAGCTAACCCCTGACTGTCTTTCAGTTGTTGAACTTGGTTGACTAAAAAGATGTTTCCAAAATGAAATGATGAATGAATGAATGAATGAATGAATGAATGAATGAAGGGAAGGACACATGCACACACAAACACTAGTAATAACAATCCCATCTATTTCTGTGTGTGCATGTGTGAATTCTTCCCTGTGTATTCATTTATTTTGGAACTGATCTGGCTCCCTACATGCTGCATTTCAGGAAAATCACAGGCACAAACATTTTCTGCCAAATGTGGGACTACTCACACAGCCACACAATGTGAGTAATATACGATGATCCTTCAGTTGTGAACTGGGCAAACAGGCCAGGAAATACCCAAAGTTTCTACACAGAGATAAATACTGATCCATTCTGTCCACACCTGTCTGGGCTTTCAGCAGGTCTCACTTGCCTGCAATAAATGCTCTACATCTGGCAGCACAGTGCCACCCACTTAACGCCACAGTTGTAAAATCATTTCTACCACAGAGCCAGTAAGCTGGAGGGTCTTGGTCCCAGGAAGAAGTGTGGTCTGGAAACAGTTCAGAGTATTTGAGTTTCTAAAATTTAGAATTGTTTTCCCACACTTACTCTTCTTACAAAGCCAGTTCTTCACTTTGGAGAATACACTGTTGGACACCTCTGCTGCCGGACCCGAAATCTCTTGTGCTTCACGTCGACATATCAATCAGAAATGTATGCTGTCCACATCTATTGTAAACAAGCAGTGCGAGGTTGAAACTCTCAATTTGCTAGTTACTTTTAATTCCAAAACTTCTTATAATCTGAGAGAGAGAATTAGCTCGCTGTGGAATGCGTTTACACTGTGCAGTGGCTGGTCTGGGCTGTTGTTTCCGGGCACTTACGCATTGTCCCTTTTCTTTCTGCCACCTCATGTGTTAAGAGCTACTAAAAGTTCGGTCCATGAGTGGAGGCACTACTCTCTGTGGTGCTGTGGCTGTATCGTGTCTGACTGTGACGTCCTTAGGTTCAAAGTAGTATTACGAAAAAAAAAAAAGATGAATGAAATGGTAAAGGCCAAAATAAGGAATGAGTCGCAATGTTACTCAGTTCAAACCACCACAAATTACAGCTTCAAAGGTCCCTTTAAAATAAATTACAGCTCTCTTGAACTGAATTTATAAAATCCTCATGAAGGGGAGGATTTATTGCAGCGCTATTCTCATTATAGTGCAATAGTTTGATCAACTTAATGAATTGGCAAGTGGAGTGTTCATACAAGAACATAATTATGTTTATGATCGTCTGAAATAGTTTTGGCATGCTAATTCATTAAAAATAGCTGGACTGGGACAGTTTTGAGCCAAGTTTGATTTAATCCGACATGAACCTTGAGTTATTAGCAACATATTGCAGATGAACTGATGCTTACTGCAGCCAATAACACCAAGTAAAGTCACGGTCATGTAAGCAACATATGCTAGTGTATGTCAGTCCCCTGCATTGGTTATGTGGCTACAGGCTGATAAAATAATTCTATTAACATCAACAGAGGTAGAATTCAACTATGAAGTTAACTATCTACAGCTAAAAATCACATAATTATGGGGCTTTTCAATCCGTACAGTACGTCTGTTCTCTTAGTTCCCTTCCCTTACTGTCCCCTTCATTTAAGTGAGAGAAAACACTTTCTAAACCCTTTACAATGAAAATGCATCAGACACCTCACAAAGAGGTGATGGACAGCAATAGCAACAGATGCAGATGATGATGTTCCCCCTTTTGCTGTTTCCTTTGGACGATGGGGCATTCGACTGTTCAGACCGGCTACTGCTGTCGTTTCTGTCCACACTGGCCTGGATCTCCTCTCTTCCAATTGTTTCCTATTAACTATGAAATGGTAAAAAGATGAGGAAATCCTTCCATTTGAGATAATCATGTTGAAATTCAGGTTTAAGGAGCTTTTGGAGAATATTAAGGAGGTAGCTCTGCTAACCGCTAACCTCATTTGAAGGGGATGTTGCTGCAGTGGTGGGTACTCCACAGTCAACGTCTTTTATTTGGTTTAAAGAGGATGAAATGATCTTTAAAGTGTGTCCCTCTGCAGCAAGTGTCCATTCAGTCATTTCAGAGTTCTTAAGCACTTTGGAATTTTCTTACTGACGGTGATGTTTAATATCAAGGCTGAATGCTGGCAGCATCTGTCTCTGCAGGAGTCTGACTGAACACGAGCAATTATTACGGTCATGCTGAGCTGTAATTAGTAGCCCGAGAAACCACCATTCCATGAGGTCTAGTATGTGCACTCTTCGACAAGATGCTTTCAATGAGCAGGAACATTGGGGTCTGTAACAAGAGGTTAGTTTGAATTTTCACAGAAAGGTGATTAATGTGTCAAGCATAAAATGCTTTCCAGAGGATGTGTTTTTAATCTTAATAGGGTTAGCAGAGGAAATTATACTAAATGCATGGTTATAATTAGATTCTAGCCTCATTAAAACACATAGTGAAGTTTTGTCAGATTGGTGGAATTCAAACCTCCATATCTGAAGTAGCCCTACATACACAGAATAGATTTGTTATTAGTCAAGTACATGGAATTTTACTTCCGAAGAGTCTCTGTATCTTACATGAGACATGATATTTATTACACATGCACATTTTGTACAATTTAGATTAAAGGGTTGCATGAATTCATAGTGTTTCTGAGGCCTGAAGAGGCACATTGTGATTAACCTGCTAATCCAACAAACTTTTCATCATACCTCTTTTGTCACCTTCAACAGATCCCGATATGTCCCATGTCAAGTGTTTTAATGATACTGTCAATAGTATATAAGCATATAGTCTATACTCAGTGCAAAAAAAAACATCTACACCAACAACAGGCTAAATCTCATCCAAAACAATGTTTTGGTCTAAATCTACAGGGAACACGTCAGTGTTTGTGTTTTACAACCTGACATCCCTGCAGCAGAGGCGTGTCCCAGACGACTCAGGAATGTTTTGGTGAACCACACTAATGGGGTGAGGGTGCTCATTTAGCAGCCTGAGAGGGCCTTGTTTAATCCCCCAGATGTGTCTTATCAGTGCTCTCCAGTTTTTATTACCTTACCTCCTCTACTCTGTATTCTGTGCTTATTTCTGCTCTGGCAATGGAGATGGAAGGTCTGCAGAAATTGAGCGGTGATAATGTCAGAGTTTTTGTAGTGAGGGGAAGGACTTCTGCCACCACATATAAAGCGAATGCACTGCAGACTGTTATTAACTTTAAAATACTCACTTTCCTATTAATTTTCATTGGGACCTTTTCCCTCATTTATCACCACATTAGAGGGTTTTATTTCCTTATGCATTCCGAAATGCAATACATTAATCTAGCTGTCTTTTTCATTAACCTTCATTTTATTACTTTTCCCAAACAATCTCACATCAACAACCTTGGCAGAACATTCACCAAGATTTAGGGCTTCTCATATACCTTGGCCTGAAGAGGACTGAAAACTGCCATGATAATTCCTTAAGCTGTTTTTTTCCAAGGTGAATGTAAACTTTTGTGGATTTTTTATTATTATTATTATTATTATTATCCCCATCTGGTGAATATCCTCGTTCCTTCACCTTGACACCTCAAGCCCTGTCTGGTTTGCATTGATCCAGGATTTATGTGTGTGCGTGCATGTGTGTGTGTTCCAACACAGTTTGCATTTACATTGTATCATGACATTTACACACATCCTGGAGCAGCAGAATGAAATAAATTATATGAGTGACTCCAGACCCTATATAGAAATCCTGGATGGATCCAATTTCCATGTGCATCATGGAAATACTCGCTGTGAATGCGAAAAGTTGATCCCCATACATACAGGATGTTCATCAAGATTGTAAAAAATGTATTTGTTTACTAGCTACTCCAGTCAGTATGAAAATTACTTGGTCAATTATGCAATACACTAAATCCTCCACAAAAATTAACATTGTCTGAATCAAACTTGAATAATTTCAAATATCACTGGTTTGATCAACGAGACCTGCCCTCAGACAAAGCCTGGAATTAGTTACTCACTTGGTTGCATAAAGTCTCTGGCTGCTGATGGGATTATGATTACGTTATTGGATCATGCACCGACTCTATTAAACAAGCAGACCCCAGGTCAGATATGGCACTTTAGAATCTTATCTTGAAATATAACATGACTTTTACACAGTTAAAAAAAATCCTTCCCTTTATTAATAACGTATTTTTATTGACAATGGTACTTGTAATTGTCTTGGTGTTGGAGTGCAGAGTTGCACACTGGAATAACCTCATTGTAGCATAAGGATAATTACAGTATTTCAGGAAATGCAAGATTTAACAGTTTTGTTGTTTCGGTAAATTCTCACTCAAGGGAGTGGATTAGAATTTACATTGTGCAATAACAACAATACAATAATAACAATAACAGTCATGATTCCACCACTACAGTGCCCAGTTAACTGTTTTATATAATGCATTTTAAGTCCTATAACTCCACTGCTACTTACCAAAACTTTCCAAAAGAGTTTTATGGATGGAATAAAGAGAGGAGACAATGAATTGCATAAATTAATTAAATACAGACATTCGGTTACGGTTGCTGCTTGTGAATTAAAATATTAGACATGGTTGAGCTAATGGTTAGGTAGAGGCAGTGACTGTGGATTTTAGGCTCTGGACATGGACCATTGGTCACTTGTTGAATGAAGTACTGCCAAAGAGAAAAAAACAAACAAATTAGATGGATAAGGTCAGGGAATGTTTTTGCTCATTGTTATAATCTTTATTCTGTGCACCAAGGTGTGCAGACTGAACTGCATCCAAATTCTGTCCTTCCTCCGAAGGTCACAGCTCAAGGAAGCACTTGCTTCGGATGATATCAGTCCATTAAACGTGTCACAACTGGGAACCGGAGGAAAATGAATCATATGCCGAGATCTCAGAGAGGCTAGAAATAGCTCAAATAGTGTCTTTGATTGTAGACTTGAGGGCTTGCGGTGGTATGTAAGAACAGGCAGTGAAGCAAATATTGGAGCAAAGAGGAAGGCAGAGTAACACAGTCAGTTCAGATTATTTACACCACGTCTAGCAGCACAGGTTAGCAATTTAGGCAGGAAACACGAATCCAAGCCTCACAGAACACGCAGAAGGTATAAGAGTGGACTGGGAATAAAGACACAAGGA
This sequence comes from Aeoliscus strigatus, assembly GCA_901007665.1. Lineage (NCBI taxonomy): Eukaryota > Metazoa > Chordata > Actinopteri > Syngnathiformes > Centriscidae > Aeoliscus > Aeoliscus strigatus. The sequence goes on from CAAKHB010007310.1 coordinate 283,658, forward strand.
ATAAACCAGGAACACCAGGATGACACAACAGTAAAAATGGATCAACTGCGCAACAAGATCACATTCGGGATCATCATACACAATTTTATCAAAGTTGTGCCTCTCGCACAGTAACAGCTAATCAGAATCAGAAATACTTATTTATCCCAGATGGAAATTTGTTTGTTACATCAGCTCCGTCCATGAATACTAATGACCAACAACTACAAAGGTAAAAATGAGTCTTAAAGGATTAAAATTAAAAAATAGAAAATAATGTTAATTTTACAGTTAGGAAAAATATAGAATGATCTATTTTGAGAATGAGAATTGAAGTGTACAAGTACACTACGTTATCCAAATATCAAAAAGCAATCCAGTGCGTCAAAAATGTATGTACACAGCAGTATGCAGCATCTCACACTGACGAAAAGTGTTTTCACGGGAGTTAATGGACAGACTGCTGCATCGCATACAAGCTGCGAAAGGAAACTCATTTGTTGCTTTTATATGTCAACCACAGTCATAACACGGATGCTGAATTGTTCATGGGGAATCTAGTGGAAATATCTAACAAATCAAAACACCTATTGGCAGCGTGATGCTATCTGTGCTGGATGGTTTATCAGACCGTGAGTGACACTGGCAACAACGACGTAGTGATGTAGTTGTTACTGCTACATTTGAAAGAAACACATTATGTTATGTATTTCTTGAAATGGTTTGTAGTTGTACATTCATGAGACCTGCCACTCACATGTATAAAATGTATTTTTGTCCAATTTCCAGGCGACCATTTTCTAAAAGATGGCACCTTGTACATTCTGTCTTTATCTTCCCTTTCATTTCCAATCCTTTCATATTTCATTCTGTTGCCACCCTCCACCCTCTTCCTCTCTGTTCTTCACTCCTGCCCAAGTAATAAATCATTCAGTCCAGTTGAACGAGCTCTGCGCTCACTCACATGGTCTGTGTGACCTAGAAATACGAGCACCTTTTTTCTCCACATGACTGGCTCTCTGATGGCGCTCCTTCACATCAGACCTGGTCTTGTGAGGTCAGCCTTTATCCTCTGAGCACACACTTCGTTCTTAAGGTAAACGTCGAAAGTCCAAGAGCACGTATGCAGCACATGAAGACTTACATGGCAGTTGCTCTGTTTTCACTCACGTCCATCAGTACAGGCCATTTGTTTGTTCAGTTCAATTGGTGAGGTCATATACGTGAAAAACACAAGCAAACTGCAGTATTGAAGATTAGTCAGAAAGTAGTCCGACAAACAACGCTGTATGGGACATTATTCAAAAGAGTTTGTATTTCAAAGAATATAGAACTAGCAGCAAGAAAACAGACCCATTACTCCACTTTTCTTCTTAGAAATGAACGTTTGCATTTCAAAAAAAGCTACAGTAACCTTATTAAAACTGATGCACCCTTGATTTGGACAAAGAAAAAAAACACCATCACATTCAGATTTGAATATTTCATTGTGCCAGTCAGTTCAAATGTGTCAGCAAAATTCTTGTCTGTTCCGGAAATGAGCAAAGAAAGCATTTGCGTACCACCCACGCTGCAATTAAGATCAGAGGGCTTTCGCATCCAAAGACAAACCAAACACACCTGTTGAGCTTGAGCACCCTTTCGGAATCAAAGACTAACAATCTGAAGTTGTCTGGTGATGCCACAACAGACATTTGTGAATATTCAGTAAGACGTAGCTTCAGGTATTATTGGTGTCATCATTTAAATAGGAAAACCGCAGAACAATGACATTCTGTTTGCAGGTAAGATCTCAAGGTTCCTGGTTCACAGTAGGTCAGGGCTGCAGTCACACTCCTGAACTTCAAGCATTCATGTGTCATTAATTTGTTTTTGTTGATGGCACTATTGTCAGAACTGTGTCAGTCATATAAAATGTAATATTTAAGTATTAAAATGTATAAACTGCATTCACTGCTATATTATTAAATGTATACATCCATTTTCTACCACTTACACAAACAAATAACCATACACAACACAAACAACCATTCACACTTTCCACTACTGTTTGTATGATTTTAGTGGAGGAAGCCTGAGAACCAGGAGAAAACATGCAGGAGCAAAGAGAACATACAAACTCCACGTAAAAAGGCCCGAGTCCTTTCTGATATCTGAGGACGCACTAGTGCTCCACCCATTACAGGAATATAGTCAGAAGTCTGATGACTTTGAGCATCCATTTAGGAAAATGTTTCTCAAACTTGAAAGACTTCCTGTTTAATTCAGTTTAAATGTTGTATCAAAGTCATAAAAGTAAAGTTAAGTAGGGATCAGTCTGGAGTAATGAGCAGTAAAAAAATGCATAAGAAGCATTTCCCCACCTAGAACATTCTCTTTATTTTAGCTTGAACATACAAACATTCAGTTATGACTATTGATGTTGTCATGGCTACCACCAAATAACACTCTCACCCAGACTTACAATGTATCCAGTAATTGTGTAATAAGTTCACATAAATTCATGACAACAAACCTTTTTTTTTTTTTTTTAAATCAGCGTCCGACTTACATACAATCAAGAAGCAGCCATTTTCAGGAAATATTCAAGTCATTTCAAAGTCATTTGAACCTTGGTTGTTAAATGTGAATCAAAAGAGGAGAGTGAGACACTCTTCACTGTGAAGAACAAATAAAACACCTGAAACACGTGGGACGCCCGCTGAAACACACCACACCAAAGAAGTGAGAGTGTCTCATCCAGGTGATGTCAGTAAGATGTGGAGCAGCACGGAGAGAGCACGGCAACAGTTGGCAAAAAAACAAATAAAAGTCGCTTCTTTAAAAAAAGGGAATGACTATATGCCTTTGACAATAATGCTTTATGGTTTGTGGAAGTCTCAAATGGACAGTTTGAATTACGCTTGTGCTAACGACAAATTCACCACAAACATGAAGCGTTCTTTCCCAGACAATTTTCATTCATACAACTGACTTCTTGAATCAATGTCTCTCGTTTGTGCCTCTGCAAAACGAAAGAAAAGCATGTGATATTTCGGTCTCCTCTGCACGGTTTGTTTAGACACACCATCACTTATTTTTATACACACATTGTGAGCTCAAATCGGCACTAATTCTTCAGCCCATCTGCTCAAGTATGCTTTTGAGTTCTCTCCTCTGTTTATCCCAAGAAGTAAGTGGACCTTGTAATTATAACATTTTCAAAAGATGTGCAAAACTGTGTTTTGTTTTGTTTTGTTTTTTTTCAGGGGCACCGAGACATCCTTTTAAGTTATTTAAATGTTACTATGAACATAGCACCAGTGAAACATACGCAACACAGCTGGAGGCTGTTGAACCTCCATGGTTTTTACAGCACTGCATTCTGTTCTGTGATTTGATGAATGCGGCGCTGAGCTGTCACTCTGAAGCTAAAGCTCTCAGGAATAAACACAGCAGTGACACAAGACGATCCCGCAAAACATCCCCAGGGAGACGGATACAAAGGAAGAAAGACAAAGATATTGTGGGCTTGCAGCATGTCAGTTCTCTCTGCGAATGAAACAGGAGGAATGTGAAGCAAACAAGATGAAAGAAAAGGACTCTTAAGTAAACATCACAGTGACGTGGATCTGGTTTATTTCTGCGCCTGACGAAAGACAGCTGTTGGATCATCATAAGAACATTCAAGTTTTGGAAGAGCCCTACTCTTATGATGATGGACCTTGATGTTAGAAGTTGGACCTATTCCACTTTCTCTTACTCTTTTATCATCATATTTGATCGTGTTCACCATGTTGATAGTGTTTCTTGCTTTCTGATTTCACCATATTTTATAGTGTTCTGATCCATGGTGTTTTTTTGCTTTCTGGTTCCTGTGCTGCTGGAAATGTGAATTTCTCTTGTGAGATTAAAGGAAGATAGATATAGATAGATAGTATCTATTTATCTTGCTGCACACGTGTCCATTTCAAAATCATCATATACTGTACAGAAAACACATTTTTGTAAAAAGAATTATTATTGAATCAATTCTATTGGTCAGGTGAAGCATTGAGGGATTATTATTATTATTATAAAACAATGATGTTCAAACTTGTACAAACCTCTACATCATTCATCATTTACAAAAGGGGGACAAATATAACCCAGGAGTATATATACCAATAAGTGAGCGATATAGGATACATGATTCTTTACACTTTACACAGCTGACCACTGAAGTAAATTTCAGTACAACGTACACGACTACTGACTCATGACGGTCACCAGATTTAGGTGCAAGGGTGTTTAGAGAATGAATGTGACCCACCGGGACTGAGGAAAAACAGGTATTGTTCATGTGTGTCTGTATTTCTGTTTCCTCCAGAATGGAGATCACTTCTGGCTCAGTGGTATACAATTGTATCCATTAGGAGAGTTATTTTTATTAAGATGCTTATTTCTTACACCCCGGAAACATCCAGCACACTGGAAAACCACCAACCATGGAGCATTCAAAATAATTAAGTCACTTAGCCACCCATTTTAGTTTCTGTGTGAAACTATCCTTGAAATAGACAAGTCATCCCCAGAGTCTTTCCCCACTGTTGAGATTAAAACATTATCTGGATGGAGACATCGTGACCCAGGGCACATTAGAGAGCGAAAACTTCTAACTGTGAAATGTTTTTTACTGTTGTGTCATCAACATTTGTGGTGTTGAAAATGTGAGCACTGAACGTTAGTGAACACAGTGTGTACTGGAGTGTGGACAGAGCTGCCACACGTGTCTCTGAAATCAAGCAGCCTCCCTTTGCATCATCCATCATCATATAGTAACGTATATGTTATCACAGCAGGTTTACACATTTTTGTAGTATAATGCTAATATCATTATGAGCAATAGAACTGTGTATTTTAAAGATGCCTGTGGAACAAATGTACATTTTTTACATAAGTTAATGCAACCCTGATTCGTATTGGTTATTTCTCAGCAGTTCTTTTTAACTTTTTAGTTTTTATTTCCCCTGCCACGAGGAAACCTGGTGGATGGCTGGAGCAAATAGGCCAAAGAAGAACCACTTGTATGGGCTGATCCAGATGATGATGCAGATCCAGGATTTGTTTCTTTCTCTTTCTTTAAAAGTGGCCTCAGCGAGTATCTCTACTCTCCAAGTGTGATCTTACAAATGACAATTATAGTTGAACTTGTAATACTGTAAACTCTATCTGTTTTCCCCAAAAAACATCTCATCTCGTCATCTGACATCTCATTTGTCCCTAATTTAAAAGATGAAAGATTTAACCTCTTTTAAAAGATGTCTTCATCTAATGGCCACTTTTTTATTTTCTGCCCAAACAATAAAAGACAAACATATTTTCAAATACCAAATGTACCAAATACATTTGACACGGGAATGAACTGATTCTGTTACATTGCTAATAGCTAAGACCATCTCTAAGTGTATGTTTTGTTTTATGAACGTGTTATTTAGTGTCTGTCCTAATGCTATAAGCATAGCACCCCAAGGACTCCTCGCAGGCCCCTTTCCCTTTGTTCACATCACTTCATTAATGTCACCTCTTTCTGATGAGGACCCAGCTGATCCTCTTTCAGATCTTTGTCCTGTCTCCCCCCTACCACCCCTTTGTTTTCTTTTTGGTTTGCCTCTCTTATGCTTTTATTTTGCACAAATGACCTGCTTTTGATTTGTTCATTAGCAGTTAACTATGTAAAAACTGGCAGAATACTGACATCTAGCCAATTGTGTCAAGTGATCAGTCTGCACCATCCATGTCAAGTGATGAGTCTTACAGGATAACTACGAATATCAACTAATACATACATTCTACAACAGTATTTAACATTATCTCTGCTATCCATGATCAATTAGAGACAGATCTAGAACAGACACCATCACTAGTCTGATGTCATTCATTCTCTCTGTATTTGTGTGATGATTTGACAAACATCCGACGTAACTTCACAGTATGTTCATGGTCGTCTATGAGACCTGTGTGAATACAAATAGATAGAATATATAGACACTGACCTCAGTGGTGCAAGTGAACCGACAACTCTGGACAGGACAGGAGGACTGCGTCTCCTCCGTTTACTGGGTGTGGACGACCAGTGACGTCATATCTAGGGTCAACGTCATAGAATGAAAACAAGGAACGTGGTTGAAGAGGGATTTGACCGACAAGTAACGTTAGCTAAGTTAGCTAGTGAGTTAGCTTCTTACCG
>CAAKHB010007310.1:289864-317048 GCA_901007665.1 Aeoliscus strigatus
CATCTTCTTCTGTTTTTTGTTCTTCTCTGGTCCTTCTACCTCTGTGGTTCATAACTCCGGGGGGGCTGTGAAGCTGCTGCTGCTGCTGCTGCAGGACTTACAGACTCCTTCTGTGTCGAGTACAGAGACCGGATCTGTCAGATCACAATGAACCGATCACTATCTGTACATGGAAACAGAAACACACTGTCGAACCCGTCAAAAAAAAATATAATGAGACAGAATTAATGAAATATTTAAAAGAATGGAGTCATAGAGCTGTACATTTGAACCTAAACCCTAACCATAAACCCTTAACTTAAATGGAGCAGACTGATTTCTAATGTCTATATTATTTGAATTACATCTCCTCACAGTCTCTATCTTGTCTTGTCGTTTCTCTTGCGACTCCAATGTGAGGAATGCAGTCAGTTGAAACCAATACAGTGGCTTATCTGTCGGTATTTGAAGGTCAGCGGCCACTTGACATTTTGAGAGACTTATTATTGTCCTTTCCTTTTCAATAACAACTTCATCTATAGATGTCAACGAGCATTTTTTGTCTCTGGACAAGGTCTTACAATCTTTCTAGATAGGTATGATAATGAATCCTCTGCATGACTCCAGGTATTTTGTAATGTGGTAAATGTTTTTTTCTGCTCAACAACAGTTCTGATGATCATCCATCAGTCCACTTATCTGATTCTCCTTGCTTTGGACAAAATAGATTGTGTGTTTTTAACATTTATCAGACAAATACAACAAAATCTATAGTTTTACAGCAGCACACACAGAACAACACTGACGACAACAGCAAAAACTGTGACTCAAAAAGTTACAAAAACATTTCATAAAATTCAACCCAGAGGAAATGGTTCCATAAGTCTGTTTCTCTGAACCCTGAATATCCTTCATCATAAATGTTTGCAAAGTCACGGTGGAACGCTTTTGCAAGGTGAACGATATTGGCGACGGGTATATTTACTTGCGTTGTGGATTTGATGGTTTTAGGTGGATATACTTGCTTCAAATAATAGTTTTAGGGGTTTAATATGTATGCCACAACTTCTCTTGCCATGTGAGATCAGATAAATGTCTGTTTTTATCGCCGATCGCCGTTGTGCCATTTTTTGCGGCCGAAGCCGTAGTTATATTTCTGGCGTGATTTTTTTCCTGGGTTCTTTAGCAGATATAAACAATAAATAAAGCAGGTTCAATATTTCTAGCCAGGTTTAATACCATGCCACGGATTCCCTTCCCATGTGTGATAAGATACATGTCTGTTTTTTTTTTTGGGGGGGGGGGGGGTTCCGAATCGCAGATTTCCCATGTGCCATTGTTTACGGTCGATTTTATGAATTACAAACATGATCTTCCCTGTTACAGTCTCCCGTGCAAAGGACTAAGTATGAATCATTTCGGCTGCCTAGACATGTTGAAACTTCTTTATTTATGGTTTATCTGATCTCACATGGCAAGAGAAGTTGTGGCATACATATTAAACCCCTAAAACTATTATTTGAAGCAAGTATATCCACCTAAAACCATCAAATCCACAGATGAATATACCCGTCACAAGAATTGTTCACCTTATACGTTGCAAAAACATTCCACTGTGACGTTGCAAATGTTCGTGAAGACCAGAAACATACCTATGCACTGATGTGTGATAAACTGATGTTAATACAACAACAAAAAACACCTGCAAACAGATGTTTTTTTTTTTACTAATTTGAAAGTCTAATCAAGCAAAATATTCATAACGGTGATTATTTCTTCAGCCATGATTTAAGCATGAAAATCCATGGACATGCACTCTGCAATCCTCATTGCTTATTAACAATAATCTTTAATTATTTAGAACAAACAATCTGTCACTATTATAAAGAAGCCATCTTCAGGGAGACGCTGATTTGTTTCACATATGATTTATGTCTGTCATTACAGCACCAGAAAAACAGTCTCCAATGAAAACAGATATCTGGTATACAGACATTTTCATTCAAACTTGAACAGCAGTCTAGTAGGTGATTTACAACCACGCTACACTGCTGACACAGAAAAGTGTCCTTAAGAGAGCCATGCTCACGTTATCCTTCTGTAATCCAGCTCTAATAAGACCACTGACAACTATAGTGTTACCAAAACACCCGACTGATTCAAAGAGGAATCTTTTTAGCTTATGTGTGCTGTGCTGCCAAGACTATGGGCATCCAGGGTGTTAGCTATTCCCACAGGCCCTGTCCCATTAACCTATCCCATCATGCAGGAGGAGTCTGTGATGCTGTTAATGTGTATTTAGCCAAAGGCTGTTTGAAATAAACATATGCTCTGCTATATTTGTGTCTTTCTCTTGAGAAGCAGAGAAGCCAAGCCTTAACTAAAAGAATGTGCTGGGGCACACAGATGTATTGTCTTGGCTTACATGTTTGTCAACATAATTACTGTCGAAATGTAAGAATAATGGATCTGATGTATGATTATATTGCTTTTTAATCATTTCATACATACTTCTCTGATGAATTAACATTAGGTCTAGTCAAATAATTTCACAGTTATGTTTGAACATTTTGTGCATCGAATTTAGAATACAGCTGAAAAAGAACTGATTTAAAACATCGACAATCTTACCATTAGTTCATGTCTAGGCAACTTGTTTCCATTACAATAAAATGAGCTTAAAGGTCCACCCTCCAAAGCACAAGAGTGTCAATATATTATCACCACTAAGTATGTTTTTTTCACTTAGGATGTAGATGTACATCATGTAATCAAAAGGTTCTTAGATTAAATCCAACTGAATGTGTCAATGTGTTAATGCACCTTCTGTAGCAACTTTTGACAGAAAGTGTGAAAGTGAGGGTAAATAAGGCAACATTGCAACACTCTGAGTGTCATTCAGGCGTAAAAAAAAACAATAGACATGTAGCCATCTACCATTTATTGTAAACAAGGAAATTATGTTTTCCTTAACATGAGCTAGATGGCCGACATATTGTTGATGCTAAAATTGTACAAATATACAAAACAGTAAATCAGACTATAAACCACTCCCAGATTCTGTGACAAGTTTGCCCCATTCTGCACGCACACACACATACACACACACACAAACGGACACAGTTGCTGCCTGCAGTCCTCCAGCATAGATACTTCTACTACTTTACCACTGACCCTTCCCCACGCAGGAGCAAACACAACCCTCTGCCTCAGCCAGGCTTAATGCTGCTCACACTACAGTATCCAGGGTCAAATGGGGCACCGAAAGCACTTCACTGTGATAACATGTCAATTGTAGGGCAGGGGTCTATAATTGTTTTGTAAATCCCTTTAATTTGCCTTGCCTTCATGTGGAAAAAGAAGGTTTAAGGACGGTGGTTAAGCTGAGGAGAGTGAAGACATTCTATCATCACTTTAGAAGATCCAAATCTCCTTTTGTGATGCCTGGTTGACCCAGATTGGTGGAATATGAAGACGTAAGAAAACTGTCAGGAAGTGCTGCTCAAGTCTTGAAACTAAAGTGCTTGCACTGTAGGAGCCATAGATTTCCAGGTTAGTTAGAAACTCACTACTCCCATTCAAATATACAGGAAGATTTAACCTGATTTAGAACAAATAAATATAGTGTGTATATATTTTATATGATTACAATATATATATATTTGCAGTAGTATACACATTCATGGCAGTGTGTTAATATTGTAATCTCTTTGTATATTCAGAGATACCATTAATTTAAACTTCCCTATGTGGAATGGTGTCAATATTAACCACTCAATACCATCCTCGCACTGTTTCAACTTTGAAAAAGGTATTTCCAACGTTAAAACGCAACGCTGCATGTTTCTTTTGAATCACAGAAATGTGCGTTGCAAGCAGGAGCGATGCTCTGCATTGTGTGGAAGATGAAAAAAGATTAGTTGGCCTCTTGTGACAAAAGTCGCATCTGATCTTTCAGCCGGCCTGCAGTTTGTCCACAGTGTTCAAAGAGTTCAAAGGCTGATGAAACAGAACTGGTGAAAAAAGTTACAGTTTTCTGTTAACTTAAAATGATGAAATGTATACAGCTCCTTGGTTTAACTCTCTCTCTCTCTCTTTCTCTCTCTCTCTCTTTCCCAACTGATCGAAAGTAACCCCCCACCCACAAACACAAAGACAAACATTTACCTCACACATTTGTCAATGAAACAATCCAATCATGTGACTATGAGTTTCACTGAGTACTCTATATTTCGAATGTGATTTAAAAAAAACAAGGGTGTTATTTATAAAAAGCAATGCAACAAAATAAATGGCAATGCTGCATGTCTGTTATGTTGAACGACAGTGGGTTATGGTCAGTGTGTACAAGGACAAGGACAGAACTGGAGCCAACATTCTCCGCAAAGGTTTGTCAGGCAAGGAGCAAGTGTGACCCATTAAACTTCCATGAGAAGAAACAGACAGGGTGATCAAGGCTATCTATGACTTTACATGGAGCAACACAGCATCCACTCCCAGGGCACTTGCATCCACCTCTAACTTAAACAGTAGAGCAAAGTCAGGCGCAGCAAGCGCTGGTGCACTGCATAGCAAGGCTCTAGTATTTTCAAAGCCAGTCTGACACTCAGGGGTGCAGTCAAATTGTCTGGCAAAGCTAAGCAGACTAGTCAATGGTGCGATGACAGAGGAAAAATTCCTGCAGAAGCTACGATGATATCCAGCCATATCAATAAACCTGCGTAGCTCACGTTTATTGATGGGGGCAGGAGAACCAACAATAGCTTTGACCTTACCATTCACAGGTCTGACCTTAACTAGCCCAACCTCTTCACCCAAGTAGGTAAGTAGCCTTCCCAAACACAGTTTTGTGGGTTTTTTGTGTTTGTTTGTTTTTTGCTCTTCCATGTTCTCAGTTTGTAATGTTTATAGTTTTTGTGCTTCAAGTGTTAAATTCAATTAGTGTTTGAATGATTGTCAGCCGAGTTTGACTGAGTGTTGACCAAACACTAGTTTAAGTGTGCTCATGTGTTCATGTGCTCATCTGACCAACTGTCTGTGTAAATGACCGAATCATCCTAATAAGTGTTACAATTAGAGACACCAGATAACACGGTATTTACCAACCTCTGAAAGTAGCAGGAGCATTGTGCATGACAAAAGCCAATATGTTGTATTGGAGAAATACATCAGGAGTTACAAAGGCTGAAATGTCGAATGCAGGGGATGTGAGAGGAACCTGGCAGTAACCTTTTAATAGGTCAGGTTTAATAGGTCAGTTCTAGCAGAATGCAGTCCTCCATTTTTGGGAATGGATAGGAATCAGGTATGGTGACTGCATTGACCTTGTGGTAATCTGTGCAAAATCTGTGGGTAACATCAACACATGGTGAACTCAATGTGTAGGTGGAGTAGGTGATACATGTACAGGTAGGGGTGTCACCGAAAAGCAGAGAATACTCAGTGATTAGCCTAGCAACATCAGAATGTTACTCACCAGGCAGGGGAACAAGATGAGAGGACAGGTCTGCCGGAATCCACTAGGAAATTGAATTAGCTAGCTTTGCACGCTGCTGCTGTGCATTCTTGAGATGCAGGCCATCCTCATTGGGGTCAGCCCCCAGCACTGTAGCCACGTGAGTTACAGCTGAGGCAGATAAAACAATACCCTCCATACTTTGAGCTCTGGGATGATACATTTTCAGCATGTTAGTGTGACATATCCGTGTCTTGTGCCTGCGAGCAGGAGTACGAATCATTTAATTAGTGTCACTTATTTTCTCCTTGACTGTGTAGGGGCCTGAGAAGCTAGCAGGCAATGCCGACCAGGGGACAGGAGATGAAATCAACACCAGGTCACCTGCTTTGAATGAGCGTGCCACAGCATTATTGTCCAAACGCTCCTTCATAGATTGCTGAGAAGTGGTAAACAAGCATGGGCTAAACGCTCTCTAAATTGGTTAAACATATTTAACCGTTTTAGTGGTCTCATCGGACAACTTTGGGGACAGAATCTGGTCCTTAAGTACCAGAAGTGAACCTCTGACTTGTCTGTGTCCAATAACCAGCCAGGCTGTGCTAAACCCAAGAGCTTCCTCGGTAGCCTCTCGCAGGGCAAATAGGGCAAAGGGACTCCCACATCCCAACCTCTACCTGCTTCCAGGCAGTATTTCCGCAACACAGACTTGAGGGTCTGATACCAGGGCTCTAGTGACCCTTGAGACTCCTAATGATATGCAGAGGAGACCTTGTGTTCAATTCCCATTATACAAATATGGCACTATACAAATAACATCTGATTTGACCATTTTCAGTTCAAGGATGATCTTATTGTAAAACACTTAATTTCCCCAACTCATGTCAATCGAATCTGACCTCTACAAATAATCCTTTAGTTATGTCAAGCATTCATGTTAATATCAACAGTATGGGATGGGATCATGTCAACAGCAGTTCACGAAACAATGCATTTCTCTATTCACTCCTTGAATGTTCATTAGTTCATTGGTTTTAAACCTCCATCGTCATCAGTTTTAAAAGTTGGCACACTGGAGAGGCTTTTGATGGAACTAAATCCCGCTGGTGTGATTTAGAAAATATCTCTGAATTTCTCTTATTTTATGTAACCAAAGCAAACCTGCCATTGCAGAGTAAAGCTCCTGATCGCGAGGATTACATGTTCACTTCCTCTTAATCTATGGGGGACTTTTTAGTAACTCACTGTTTTACCTCCCACATCAGCAGGGGGTCACAGTGTTCAAGTCACAAATTACATTTTAGGTAAATGAACGACTGGTTGAAAGGTTCTGTTTTTGTTGGTTTGTTGTTGTTTTTTCCAAATCAGCAGTCAGACTGAACATCATTTGTATTGATCAACAATTACTTGACTCCTCTTCACGCAAAACATGAGTAGACTCTTAACATTTATGTGCTTTTACCTAAATGCCATAATTGATATGAAACACATGCATGTATGAATGCAAACTACGACGTGGGCTGTGGTGGCTCAGGGGGGAATCAAACTTTTCTTGTTTACTTCACTGTTTCCCCTGGAGTGTGTGTGGAAGTGTTGAGCAAGACACTGAAACTTTAATACTTCCACACCAGCCTCAGAGGGGATGTCTACTTCCCATGCTGATCCCAGCACTGGATACAGTGGGGAGAGTTGCTTCAGGAAAGGTATTCGGCTTATGTCAAAACACATACGCGGATCCCCTGATCATGATGAATGATGAAGCCTCAGTATGTCTCTGACATAAAAACTGTTCTGTGGAAAATGCCTTAATTTCGTTTTGCACTAAGCTGTGGTCAACTGGCTCATCACATTTCTGCTCTACCTTAAGATTAGTTATTGGACAGAGTCTTTTCCTTAAAGTGAAAAAACAGTTGATCAATGCTGATATTTTTAAGTTCAGTCCATCAGAAGGAAGGAGGACTGATATTACCATGCACATGATGATCAATTACAGGCTGCTTTCAGCAGAGATATCATCCACCCCTACAAGCAGCCTGAAATTATGTTCATTATATTCTCTTGTTGCCTTGGATCAAGGCGGATACTATTACAGACACCATTTATTCCTGGACTAGGATTTCCCTTTAAGTCTTCATTATAAGGTTGGTCATAAAATTGTTCTTCGAGACAATCATCATAATGGGAAAAGAGACAGTACTGATAATGTTCCTGCAGTGTCTCTGATTAATACTCTTTTATTTTTTCCATATATCATGTAGATAGATAAATTAACTCCTTGGCTTGTATATTCCGCTTGTGAAAAATGAAAATATTCACCATTGCTTCTTGTTTCAACCTCTTCTAACAAATTATTCGTACATTTTTGTTTTCTTCTCCTTTCTTCCTTTCTATAAATCATGCAGTTTGCATCACTTTAATAGTCCTTTATGCATCTGTCACTCATGTTTGAAAAGACAAACAGTAAGACCCCAACCAAGTTAACATTCTATCCACGCTTTCAAATGTCAGTGTCAAATGATGCATAAGGAAGTAAATCACATGATCAGAGGAATAAAATTGATGGACTTCGATTCAATCAAGTTACTGTCACATTAGCACTGACTGCAGATGAACAGCATTTGTGTCACTTAATTGAACTGTCACAAACATGTTTCTGATTTGTAATGATTAAGTTAGTGCTTCAGGATGATTGAACTGGGAGAAAAACAAGTTCGACAGAGGTCAAACCACAATTTGAACTGATGCATAAATTCATGCTTAAATGTATGTGGATCAAACAGTTACGATCACATATTCAGGTTGTATAGTTTGCTTGCTCACGTTACGCCTGTGTCATTAAAGCAGGAGACAGAAATCAGTCTCTCTATCGGTCATGGACAGTACGGACCATTGAATCTAATGTTTGGCATCACAGGAAAACTAGTTGATGAGATGTCATCCTTCGTCAGCTCGTAGCTCTGACTGGATCCTCTGCTGCCAGGGCTGTCGTTCTCTCTTTGACGTCCTCCCAAAAGACCCCTCTAGTACCTCCTACCCATCAAGAATGATGCACTTCAACTCAACCTTCATTAATTGTCCTTTGTCATTCCCCACCTACAGTCCCTGCTCATATCAAACCCCACAACTCAACAACACTCTGTCCTCTACCTTCAAGGCCATTTTGCTCCTTGCCTAGTTGATTATCTCCCTCAACTCCTCTCCCTCCTGGAACCGCCTTGGTGAACAAGTGACCTTGTTGTTGACAACAAAATGTTTCATCTGAGTTGAGCCTCCATCACCTTCTCCCAAGTTAGCAGTCCACATCTAGTAGATTTTAAGCTCTTGTACCATTAGTCATCTTTATAAATGGCCTCATACCGTCAGGACAGATTGGCTGAGCACTGCAGCGCACTGGGCTTGTGACTCACAATCGTCCCTTGAGGCAAAAAGTGGTATTACAAGGAGCAGGAGTATCGAGCTGTGATTACAAATGATCCCTTGAATGTTACATTGGATTGATGTCTCTTACAAACATTCGTCAGAGGATAGAAACAGTATTATACAGACTTCCATCAGTAATTCCATCAGTAACGATATTTTGCATATACGACCATGAACATACTGTGAAGTTACGTCGGATGTTTGTAAATCATCACATAAATCAGAGAGAATCCTAAACAAGATGAAAAGAATGAATGATATCAGACTAGTGATAGATGTCAGTTATAGATATGTCTCTAATTGATAATGGATGGCAGAGATAATGTTAAATACTGTTTTAAAATGTACTGATCAGTTGAAAAAAATCAGTGTGTGTGTGTGTGTGTGTGTGCATGTGTGTGTGCAGAGACAATCCACTTGAGGCATAAAGACGGAGAGAGAGAGAGAGAGTGAGACAGTGTGAATTATTCATGTTCTCACCCACTGTTACCATCTTATTACATTTCATCCAAACTCCTATTTACATCCATTCATAGAAGCCAACAGGTTGATATTGACCACAACTAAAAATGAAAATATGTGTCACTCCGCTGTTCTCTTCTCTCTGTGTTGTTACAAAATACTGATGCTCTGTTGCAGGTATTGACTAGGATTTGGAGAGATTTCATATCTTTAAACAACACATTTTCCTTTTTTCCTGATCAATATTTGTCTGTGCAGACAAAAAATAAAAATTCAACAAAATGTCCCTTCCTCACTTTCCTTGGTAGTTCTGTGAAAAAGAGACCATCAGGTGACAATGAATAAAAGGATCAGGTGCAACTATGGGTTGGCCTAGGCATTCTCTCTTTTCGTAATTGATTGAACGGAAAATTGAAAGGTCTGGATAGACCTGTGTGGCGCTGTGGTCTGGGTGCTGTCTAATATATATGGTGTAAAAAAGGCGACTGTATGATATTGTAGAAAAAAGGAATGAAAAAAGAACCAAAGAGTGTTGCTGCGTGAAACAGTGTGACGACAGGCCATCAACATGACACATGGGCCATATAATGGGCAGGGCAAGGTATTAATAATTCATTGACCCTCGGTCCTCTATTTTCTATTTCCCTGCTCTGTAGATGCAGATGCAGAAATACACCACCATTCATCAGTGCATGGTGCATTTCTTGCTCTGCTGGAGAGGATTAAAGGCAGAAAATCTGTAATAATCTTGCTGGCAGGTGTACACAGAATTTCAATGATCCTGTGGACTTTTTACCACAGATTACACAGTGACTGTTGTATGAGTCTCTCTCTAGTCATGGCCAGAACCATACTTTGTGAACATGGCTTGTCACATGGTATCATAGCATGGTTGAACATACCATTAAACCAAATACCACTAACAGTGCACCTAGTGGGTCAGATGTAATCATGTAATTAATCTATTTAGCACTTTAAGGAACAACTTTGATGCATGTCTGGGTGACAAGCAGCAGCATATATGTAAAATGTCAAGTCTTTCCTTGCTGGTCGACCCATTTCTTTACTATGATAGTCAATGCCACTGTACCGGAGGGGGGGGGGGCAGTGGATGACTGATATATAATTTCAATAAGGTGTCTATGAAAAAGCAGGTTGTCTAGTTACTGGAAGGTTTCCAGGTTGAAAACTCCCGCAAGTTGTTCATAAGCAAGACACTCAACCCCTGGATGAATTCCGAGCACATGTGGCATTGCTCAGTCCACTGCTCAGTTCGCAAGTTAGCATGTCTGTGTGTACCACTGTTCACCTGATGGGGTAAATATAGGAAGAGTAATAGTACTGTGTCCCTTCTTCTTGCATGTTTTTGTTCTGTGACTTTTAGTTAACACAAATTCATGCATTATCACAAACTTTACTGAACGTGTATTATCACTAACTCAGCAGTATACAGTGTTTGTGTTAAAAAAACATTCACTTCATTCATTCAAGTGAATTTATATTCCAATGATCACATTCCATCAGGTACATCCACCAAATCTTGTGACAACCGTGGTGGTTCACACCATAGGAGGGGGGTTGCTACTAAAATGTAGGGTGACACAAAGGGGCTTGTTCATAGAGTGTGGACAAGGTCTGCAGAAACAAAATAACAAATATCAGCCCAACGGATCCTACACCAGTATGGGACACACTGAGCAAAATGTTTATACATGGTAATGAGACACTTGAGGCTGTTACTATTCAGGACATGATGCAAATGAGACATTTGTGGCAGGAACTTGATCGCTCTCCTGCTGCAAAGTCTATCATTAGTTGGACCCAACCATGGTCCCACTCGGCCTCTTCTTGCTGTATGATAATGTAAAAAGAAGAGTGGGTTTTATAGAAATGTAAAAATGCTAACATCAGTGGAATGCAACACCAAAGCTGGAGGTGTAAGACTCAATGGGAGTAAGAAAAGTCTCTGACAACATATGAATCATTGCTCAACATACAGACATGTAGATTATTATTCTCAAGACTGACTTCAAAATAAAACAACCATCCATATGTCCACTTCCCAAAACAGAATCCCCGTAATTTAAGGGCCTGTGGTGTTCAATAAATGCAATCAATGCTTCTTTCTTGCGCTTGTTTCTGAGAAAAAAAACAGGTTACTGAAGCACTTTGGTCCACTCAGGAAAATGGTAGGTTAGTGTTAGTTTCTGTACGTTTGTATTTATGTTGGATAGAAAGGTGAGAAATGCTCCGAGGTAAAACATGTTGGAAACATGTTAATATAGGAAACATTTCCTATAACTTGTAGTTGGTTAAGGACCTTTCATGAACACAGTGAACAGACATGGGGGTCAACATTAGAGGATGACATTTCATCAGCTAGACTTTTCCTGCGATGCGAAACATGAAATTCAATTGTCCGTATCCGTCCATGACAAACAGAGAGGCTGATTCCGGTTTCCTGCTTAAATGACGAGATGTAAAATGAGCAAGTTGCCCATAAACTAACAAAGTTGTTGGATTGGATTTGAATAAGGATACAATATTCTGTAATGGAAACATACAAAGAACAAACCATTAATCTTTAGCACAGATTTCGTTGTTGTTAGCAAAGGCAATTACTGTAAATCTGACGGAGATGTAATTTCTGTTCATTACATTGTTGATTCAGTTTAGCTTTGAAGTTCAATCTGTGTTGAATAAATTCTGTCCTTTTTTCAGAAAAGTGAAACAGAACAGAACCAAAGCAGCAGATTCTGACTTCAAACCTTTAAATCTACAATCAATTATTTTGATGACTGTAAATATTACTTTTCACATGATATTTGTGCAGCAGATGAAAATAGCACTTTCAGGCAAACGCACAGATGTGCATACAATGGAAACAATTTATGGTTGCAAAATGTCACCTTTCCCACCCAACTTGTTCTCAACCTCTCAACTGAGTGGACTTTGTTAAAGCTTTCATTCATAGACCGGAGTGCGCTTCCTTTCATAACCTTATATGATTAAATTCTTCAGAGCGGCATATTTTTGACGTGGCAACAGAAGGCTGAGCACAGAAGAAATTCATCCTATTCATCTCACTGTGTCTTCATATCTTAGCATCAATGTCAATATGTCCCCTGTCAATGGGAATGGGTTGTCATGAATCCAGTTCAGCATGTCACAAGACAACACAGGAACAAGCAGCATGGTATGTCCTTTAGATCCAAGATAAATTAGGATTGAAGAAAATCTGTTGTATTTAACATTATCTGCTGATCTCAACCTGTATGTTTATACAGGACTGTTTATCCCAAAAACTTGAAGATGATAGCTGATCACTTTTGACTGGAGTAAATTCTACCTAATGCTACCTACATCAGAAGATACATTGGAAAAGATTTGGAAAAGACTCTTGGAAAACTATCATCTCACAGTATTTTTCAAAGACTGTGAATCTTACAGGGTCACTATTTACGACTACAACTAGATTCTGGTTTTGTTAGAGCTCATTTATTGGTTGTTGGCTTCGGTTTGGTTTGAAAAATGTGGTTGGTACAAAGACGCGGGTGTCCCTCGCCCCCCACTCCACTGACACACTCAGTTCAGCAGTGCTTCCTGAAGTGCTGAAACGTGCAAGACTCCCCTTGGAAATATTGACATCTTAGAAATTTCATCACTCAGTGACTGATATGACCACGGATTTGAACATGTTCCACATATTTTTAACTGATTTACAGTTTAAAGATTGTTCAGTGCATCCATCCATCCACAGTGAATCAGTACATCAGCAATCGTGTACTGCTCTCTCTGTTGTACGTGTACCCACACCGAAATGGTGTTATGTCACCTCAAAGACTGAAAGATTTGCAATAAAATCAAACATGTTATTGTCTTAAGGCCAAGGAAAAGACTGATCGAAACCATCTGAGTTGAACACCTCAAACGATTGAGATGACGTGAGCACGCCGCGACTCCAGTAAAACTCCCAAGATTTCCGTCTGACTTTGAGGTTTTAGTCTGTGACTGTGAAAATCGTTAGGTGTAAGCCGAACATAAGGCGACACAGTGGTGGAATGGCCTGGGTGTATTTCTGTGCAGCGTTTGCATGCTCTTCCTGTGTCTGCATGGGTTCTCTCTGGGTACTCCGGCTTCCTCCAAACTTCAAAAGCAGGCCAGGGTAACTGGTTCCTCTAAACTGCCTGTAGATGTGAATGTGAGTGTGAATGGTTGTCTCGTTTTAAGCGTCTAGTCCGGCGATGAATTGGTGACTCGTCCGTGGTGTACTCAGCCATTTGACCACTGACAGCTGGGATTGACTCCATCAGGGACCTTAACAGGAGCGAGTGGAAGATAACAAATGAAATTCCACCAATAGTCACCTCATTGGTGATATAAATCAGTGTTAGTCACCTCTCATCAGCTGTGACAGTTCGTAGCTTTCTGTGAATATTATTTAAGCTTCCTCTCATCTGTTGACACAAGGAATTGACTTTTTAAAATTACCAATTATCATTTCATTTTAAGGACCATCTCACATTTTTAATCATCTTAATCTCCGATCGCTGTCACTTAGAAAGGCAACACGTCATACAGGATTATCTTCATCCTCACTGAGCACAGGCTGGATTACGTTTTACTCTGTTGTTGTTCTTACCACCATCATCTCAACTTGCTGTCGACACCTGCCACAGGAGACCCCGTGTCCACTAGTATGCAAACTGTTGTTGATCGTTGCTGCTTGCGTGGCCTCCTCAAGCATGAAGAAAACTGTGCATCCGAGGAACACAGTCTTCATTTCTTATCCTCATCTTGACATTAGTGATGCACAAACATGTCACTTGGGACACAGCTCTGCACCGTGTTTGCTGCAAGCCAGCATTCCAACTTTACCCTATGATTGTTCATGAAGGTTGAACGTGTCCTTTGTGGCTGCACGTCTATACATGTGCTCATTATTTTACAATCAATGTCAGATAGTTTGCTGTTATTGTCACTTTAATCTGCATTTCCTATGTAAGTTAGCCTTTAACATTACACGTTTGATTCCCAGCTCATATTTCGTTCATCACCATATTTGTGATACCACTTACCTCTGGTAAGGAGGTGCAGGGTTTTTTTAGCCAGCACGCACAAAGGGAGTCTCGTTCTGTTAAGATGATTTTGTAAAAAACAAGAGTTAATCCTTAATGAGTAGTCACAAGGAAAAGATGAATGATACTTGCTGAAGAGAGGGAGGAAGTTCTTTCTTACAAAGATGCCTAACCAAACCTAACCTTAACTGAACCTTACGCTAACCTTAACCAAACCTAACCCAAACAACAGTAACGTTCAGTGACCAGGGCAGGAGGTGGGGGAGGGACAAACAGGTGGAGACACATGGTTTGTCACCATGACAGATATATACATCTTATATATGTACACTACCGTTCAAAAGTTTGGGGTCACCTAGAAATGTCCTCCTTTCTGAAAGAAAAGCTTTTTTTTTTTCAATGACGACAACGCTAGATGAATCAGACTCGTCTAGACATGTTGTAAATGACTATTCTATTTTAATGGAGTATCTACCTACAGCTACAGAGGCCTTTTCCACCAACCATCACTCCTGTGTGCTAATGCTACATTTTGTTAGCTAATGTTAAAAGGTGAATGGTGATTAGAAAACCTTTGCGCAATTATGTTTGCACACATGAAAACTGTTGATTAGAGAAGCTACAAAACTGGAATTGTCCTGGAATTGTCTGGATGACCCCAAACTTTTGAACGGTAGTGTAGATATTATACATATTAAACATATTATATGTTTAGAATATGTTTTATGCATACGGGAAGCAGATACTGTGTGAATGAAATGCGATGATCTTTAATGTCACCAGACCTAAACAAAGCCAAGCCCCATCTATGACTTTCAAGAAAGGTCCTCATCCCTCCACTGCAGACACTTTGTGATTTTCTTTTAGTTGTTCAACCCGTCTTTGTTTCATTTATTGCTGAAACAGTGTTTTGATAGATAGATTATCTTAGATATGCTTAATAATTCTGCAGTGTTTGCTCTCTTCTCATCATCCTTATCTGTGAGCTACATCAACAATATAATAATCAAAATATCTCTCTGCGGTGTATTAGCGCGTTGCATTTTTGTGTAGTTAAATCATCATTTGCGTGTTGTCTTGATAATTCCACCCATCGCCTCGAGGATCTGAACTCTGACAGTACAGCTCTCACAGCTTAATCGTACAAGACATTAAGAACTTCTGTGTGTTCGGAAGGTTAATATCACCATTAAAAAAAGCTGTTCGCCAGCAAGACCCTGAGCGCATGCCAGTCAGTGCAGAAACATCATGTACATAGACACCAAAGGTTGAGACTGGGATGCCAGCGGTTGATAGTCATCATCATCATGCTACATGTAAACTGCAGGGTCCATTAACCATTGAAGATAATGAGTTTGTTTTTCAGGACAACCCACCCTCATTCACCTTTAAAAAAACACACTCAAACGCAGCAGCGGTTTAAGGATGGAATGTTGTTTGCAAAGGTGATTGATTAATGTAAATATCTGCCAGATATGGATCATGTGTGTTGATCCGTCTGTCTACCCAACAAATGAGTGCAGTATTTAAATCTCCTTTAAGCTCTGTCAACGACATCTGACCAGAATATCCAGCTAATTTCCACATCTGGGAGATAAAACAGTATTGTTTATAATACAAATATTACATCTGCGATTAAAAGCAGCTAATTTAATGACATCGCTCCACAACATTGCTCCTTCAGATATGTACCAGTGGTTATCAGCCTGTTAAATGTCACACGCCCTTTCCATTGGTAACAAGTATCATTCCAGTGTTTGGAAAAAACACTTGAAGACCCACTACCATTTGCTTCATGTATCCTTGGTACTTGCTGAAGTCTAGCCAGTAGAATGAGCTATGACATAGAGCATGCTGTGCAACAGGTACTGTACGCTCTGCCACAACAGGCGCCCTTTTATAAAACTGTTACATAGCAGTGCCACTGTACTTCATCACTTCTTGATGAAAAAGAAACCATACTGCTCCAACATGTCTTAGTGGCTCGTATGTTATATATAACAACATTGTGTGGTAGCCTAGGGTCAGAAAGCAGCTTTTGAGATTTTGAAATGCTTTTAAATACTGTACACCTGGGAATTAAAATAGAAAATGTACTACCATTGCCAAAAGACGCATAGATAACAATGGATAAAAATGACATCAGTCAGCGCCAAACAGAACATGAATGATGGTTTTTGCACTGAGAATGCAGCAAATAGTTGTCACCATATGGTACTTCTTTGCTGACAGAATCCCGTCCTCTTGCCTCCACCCAGCTCCAGTTGGAGGTGGATCAGAAAAAGATTTCGCCATATGAACAACTTTCATCAGTGCAGAAGAACTGCTCAGTTCTATATGAAAGTGGTCAGCTGGACATGAAAAGTGCTGATTAAACGACTCACAGCAGCTACAGAAATTAACTGGAAGTACATATTAAACCATCTTGCTTTGATTAACCTGAGTGCTCACACATTACATCGCTCTTACCAGCAGACCTCTGAGGAAATTATTAGTAATTTACACACTCATAAACTCAAGTGTTGCCCATTACTTCCACCCTTTTATAATACTTCTCCTTGCTTAAAATGTAGATGCTCAGGTCAGAGTGCTCTGATAAGATACGGTCAGGTTGTTAATTCTATCCTAAAATAACATGCAAATTTGTCCAGTGGGAGCAATTTGGATTGAATTTGTGCCTGTTATAGTGTGTCGGGAAAAAATTACCTCAGTTTGAGAAAACTTCTCACCAGAAAGCAGTGTTTTATCTCCACAGAGGTACAGTAAATGCTAATGTTTCCTCACCTGAGAACAGGAGTGGAGGATCCATTCAAATCGCACCTTTCCAGAAGATTAATTCAGACAGATGTCTGTAAGACTGTGGGTGCAGTAATTGTACCACCTCAGAATTGTTGCTGTGCACACATCAGCTCCTAAACTTGATGTTCTTTCATTTAATTTACAGGTAATTTGAAAGTAATGTGATTTTAATCTCTGATGGTCTTACTTTATGCCTAACAAGCTGAGGCCAGTGAAGACCATACAGTTGCTGTGCAAAGATAGATAGGGGCGATCAGTTGAACGTAAGGACAGTGAATTATGCAAATCGTGACACTCACTTCAATTTAATGGCTGTAATTTGGAAATTGATTCTTGACAACTGGAAACGATGAGTGGAGGGAAAGTGGTAAAAAGGAAGTAGGAGTGATAGTCATCTGGGTAAAAAGTGCACACAGCGCCATAGACTTCCATATTCTAATGTTTTTTTCTGTTTGGTGCTGAAATGCGAGGCCACAGGACCGAGGTAACAAAACACTGATATGAAAGGTGCAAATATTAACATTCACTGGTATTGGTGGTATGGTGACCCTTAGCAGGAGAAGAGGAAGATGACGAACGAACGAACGGACAAATGAAAAGATTCCAGCCCAGGAAGTTTGACAAGAGCGTTGAAGGAAACACAGGATGAAATGCATAATTGTTTACTGTTATGAACTTTGATGATAAACAACAGAAATTGGCATGTGGTGATGACTTGAAATAATCTTTTCAATTGGACATGTTTGTCCCCCGTGGGCCTAAACCCCAACCACCCTCAAGCCATAAACATTTCATAAGCCGATGATGAAACAACTTCTCCACTGTATGCTGGGCGTACAAGTGGGTTATCAGAGCAGCAGGTACATTAAGTGGCCGCAGCTTCAAAAGTCCTCCAGCAACCACTGGAAACTCAGATCTGGCCTCTTTTGGCAGCGTTTCTGATGTTGTGGGTGAGGTGTGAAGCTCTTCACGTCAAGAGTAATCACAGCATATGTCCACGATAACTGCATCATCTGCCAACATAACAGCATGCCGTTTGATGGTCCTTACTGATAATAGTGGCTCAAAAAAACTGTTTTCATGACATCGAAAAGGTTGAATTAAAGTAGCTTGTTTCGCCAAACACAGATGATAATACAATACTGAAAATGGCAGCTTAAATGTGTTGAACATTCACCTACGCGACCGTTAATCTAAAACATTGATGCAGTTCTTTTACCGTCCTCAAATAGAGCTTATGACAAAGAAACAAAATAAAATGAGGGTCGGGAGCTGTTTCCAGGAAAATCTTGCCAACCAGTCTGGTATGGATGGTGTCAGCCTTGGGGTGAGAGCATTGCCACTGCTGTGTCCATTCTCACTCCCTCTGACAAGTGGGAATGAAAGCTTCGTCACTTTGCGCTGCAGGGCCAGGCAGGGAGAGAGAGTGACAACAGGCCACCGGGTGTTCGGGAGGGAATATAGATATAGACCTGGGAGTACGGTGTGAGCCGGTGTGTCTGAGACCATCACTACTGGAGATATTTAAATACATCTGACAGCAAAGCTATTCAAGTTACTGTACCATTTGTTTGGCCTTCGCATTACCATATAACAAAAATGTGGAAGAACGCAGGTTGACCATATCTGAGTGTTAGCAACCGTGTCTCATTTGCACCAAGGAGGCTGTGAGTGTGAACGCGAGTGGTACAAACCAAATGGAAATCAACACTATGTACTGTATGTGATTAACACCAGAAACTTCGGATTGTTTTATTTTGACGTTACGCCTGTGGTTGGTTCGGTTTCAGCACAAAGATCACGGTTTGTGTTGAAATCCTCTTTTGTCATGGAATTCACGCTGCCCTCACACAATCCTAACACCCACCATACCCCCCTGGATAGCCTGCTGTTTCTAATAAAAGACATCCAGCACAGATATGAGTTCAGTTCAGCTCTTTCCTCACAGGCTGACGTCGGTCTGCATCGCTTCAGCGAAGCTCAGGTTGTTTACGCTGGTCATGGATTAAAATCAAGGTGAGATAATTTTCCAAAGAAGAGACTTTAAAAAGAACAACATGACAATGATGTTCAATAATACTCACATTTTTGAGCTGGATGGAAGTATGACCCATGTTCAAGCAGTGTCACTGGTGATGTTCCCAACAGTCCCCCAAGAGCACATCTGTGTCGTACTGTTCTTGTTTTCAGTTCACAGCAAACTCATCTGTTCGCAAAAGGTTATCTGTCCACAGTTGAGGGGAGAGTGATGTGTGACAGTCTTCAACAGCTGCTCAGGGAAGGAGAAGCTGGCATGTGGTCAAGTCAGTCTGCCACATTTCCATCAACATGAAAATCAATCCTATCAGAAATGTCTCTTTCATTTTGTGAGATCTTTTCCTCTCGCCATTGTCACACATAAACTCTCCTGACAACCAGATTGGTACGTGACAAGCAGCAATGTCGACTCAGTGGTTGTTCACAATTTACCATTATCAGGTCGCCGCAGCCGCACAGAAAAGGTCAAGCTTTTAACCCTGCAGGATGTCTAACCAATTATCTTCTCAGCATGAACAATGTCACGTGTTACGTGAGTGTTGTGTGTACCGAGCATAGGTCTTGTTCAATACGAGAAATATGAAAACACATATCTCATTTCCTCCTTATTAGCTGCCCTTTTTAATCAAAAGGCAAGAAACCAGATTTTTTCTTTTATGATCAGATACGCTTGAGGTTTCATTGTTTTTGGTGGATCTCTGTTTCCTCTGCCTCATGACATAACGGCCTTTGTACATACTCTAGATAGCTAAAGGCTTTTGTTGTAATAAGTTAAAAGTTATACAGGCAAAAGACAATTTCTAGCAAGCCAAACAATGCCAACTTATGCTATAACCACACTGACCTGCTCAGGTTTTACCTCTGATATGTTTACTGTATTTAATCTACATCACGGATGTCTGTCCGATATGTTTAGGTTAGGTTAGGACTATTCACTGAAAACAGTGATGCTAGCAGCATTAGTAAGAGCAAAACATGAATGTATCGACCAGCAAATGTTGTTTTAAGAACTGAAAACTGCTCTGAGTGGTGCAACATCTCCAAAGACACACAGCCACCAAATCAAACCACACATATACAGTATAGCAGCAGTGATGCTGTCTGTTTCCATCTGTTATCTGTCAAAAGCGTCATTGCAGAAGAGAATTCTGTTTGTATTCTGTTTGTAAGAGGAAAGATTAATATATCACAATACCCTTTTTTAATTAGAGAGCTGATTGAGAACACCAGATGCTCCTGGTTTGCCAACATTATAAGAGTTGATGAGAGGGATACGCACACCTGACACAAGCTCACAATAAGTCATTCTTTTCTGAAAAGAATTTTTCTTCACTGTGCTTTTTCCAAAGCTTTTAGTTTGAGTGACTTGACAATGCTGGAGAAAGTCTTTCATGGCTTTTCAAACGTATTTGAAGATCCTGTCTGACAGATTGTTCTTCCTTGGCCACTTTACTGTCACTTAAAAGTCCAATTAAAGCTGTGATGATAAAACCGAAGCTCAAGAACATATGGAGACTGTGACCAAAGAGCCGTGTGATATGCCTTCAGTCATCAGTATGGCTCTTTGCATTTAGAAAAATGGAAACGTTAGGAAACTGCTCCATTTGAACATTAGAAGCAACAGAATCTTAACAAATGCAGCTCCTGCTCAAATTTAATTAACAGTTGTTGTTTCTCGCTCATAGTTACGAGCTTCGGTATGAGAGTAAATAGATAAATGGCAACAACATAAAACGATCCAAATAGATTTGAACACCACTTCATGTTTTATACTTGTCGTACCTCCATCCCCAGTTCCTAGCGTTGGAGAAATCGCCTGCTATATTTAAATTCCGTATGCTAGTGTTCCTTGGTACAGGTCTTTGTGCTACAAGGTGTTTATAAGACCAAGAATATGGTGTCCTATTCAGAGCAGTTTCTCAACTCAGAAACCAAATTCTGGGCAGATGGGAAGAGATACTTTCTGCGACATCTGGCTCTTGTATCTTGTAACTGTTTGTAAACATTTCCTCCATTTTCCTCTGTTTGTTTGCGTCTCATTTCAGAGCCCAGTTCTACTTGGTATTCACCACACAGATACCGTTATCAACATTTTTCCTAACTTCTCTCAGAGATAAGCCTTCAATATTTCCCCTGTTCGTTAATCAGACTGAGGCAGCCTCCACTCCCTCTCCTGACCCACGGAGTACGAGGCGGGGGGGCAGCATCTGTACGTTGCTTTACAGTGCTGCTGCTAATTACCTCATCCTGATAGTTGTCATTAATCTGCTATTGGCATCATTTACATTGCTCCGTCGAGGGTAGTGAACGTGAATGCTCTGAACTTTAAATGTAAATGTTCCATGGGTGTTTTGGTTTTGCTGTTTCGTGTGACAGTTGTATTTTCCCTTTTCATCGTAGTGCTGGGTGCAGTACAGTCAGAACACATTTATTGTTTTGGCTCGTTGTTCCAGCAATTTGGACTCCAAATTTAATAATGACTAAGAGGTTAAGTGGTGACTCTCCCCTTTAATTTAAGTCTGTTTACATCCACATATGATGAACTGTGTTGAAAGTGTTTTGCCCTTTCGCAAGCAGTTAATTTTAGAGGAGAGAAATACGGGAATGAGTTGAAAAAGATTCATGGGGCCATTTTCACATACAGGCTCAGAATATTCCCAGAGCTACTAATTTAGCCATAAAAATCTGTAAAAAAAAAAAAAAAAAAAAAAAAGATGTTTACTTTTGGACTGAATGTAGCACTAAGCAGTTTCCCTACTAACTTGACACATTTGAATGTATTTCACTGAACGAAAGTGAAGTTATTCCACTATATCACATAAGTCTATACATATTGTCAAAGCTGATGAATATTTATTTGATTAATACTACTCTGAAGGCCAGTCCAGACTAAAGATTCCAAGTGCAACAACTTGCAATGTGCAACTACGTGCATCCACTTGCAACAGAAAATCCGAAATCCTGCAAGAGTACAGGTCACACTGATGCACCGAGCTGCGACTGCTCATTGCATCCACACACAAACTACAGCAACTGGTGTGTTGCAACGTGTCATAAAGCAGAACAGCACGACAAACCCACTGGAGAACAAATTTCTGCAATACACGCTCCAGGATTTCTCTTTCAGATTTTGTTAGCAAACCATAGAGCATATTATTTCAAACTGATGTGATGACAAGGTTGCGCTGCAAAAGGATTTATCGGCGTGTCATTCTCGTCGACCATTCAAAAGTTAACATGTTTGTCAGCATTTTCATAGCTCGAGAGATCACACGGTCACTGACACGCGCGTGTGTGGGTACCGGCCCAGCTCACAGCGGGATTGGTCAGAATGTCAGAATGTCTGTTTGTCTGTGACCGACTTTAGAGCTCTGTTGGTCAATGGTACAATCCTTAATGCCCATGTTCTCTATATCAGGTGTGAGTTCAAGCCCAGTGCAGTGCTTGAACTCCAAAACACAGATAAGATACTCAAGGAAGGCAAGTCTAACACAGATGTGACACAATCAATCAGTGGCAAAACCTTTGACAGAGTTATTTTTCTCGGTTACTCATATGTCACCACGGTAATGTGTCTCTTCTTTCACTGAAGGTGTGCGAAAGAGCAGTACAGTGTTTGCTCTGTGCTGATACATGAGAGGATCCTACTGCTTCAATGCATCACAGAACCGATATTACTGGAGCATTCTAGTAGCCAACACTGGTCATTGACATTCACTGACCTGAATCGACACATGATCGGAAATGTATATGCCCCAAACAAAGAAGTGGCACAGTAACATGCATACGTAAGAAAATTCAATCAATGTTTAACCATTAAACATGAAACATAACTGAAGACATTATCTGATCAAATCATCCTGTTGTGTGATGGATTAAATGGTTTTTGTACTGACAAACAACTCCAGGTTGCGCATCTCCAACTGTTCTGTGTCTTATCCTGTAGAAGCAGTTAGACCTGACCATGTTTGGAAAAGGTCAATCCCATCTCACCCTGCCTAACATACAATAAATGGCCATGCTGAATATCTGCACGGGTCCTCTTTGGCAGGATTTCATGCAAAGTTGTTGGTGCAAACAAGTGAAAGCAGTTGACAACAGCCGTCCATCTCCATGGTTGTAATTAAGCTTCTGTGAGTCCCTGGAATAAACATTCTGAAACTCATGGAGATAAACACCTTGTGTGTTGTCATACATCTGGACTTATGATCAAAACTAATTTGTCCACCATTGTGTACATGGTCTCCTGTGTTTATAAGCCTTCAGAGAAGGGGTGTCAAACTCTGGTCCTCGAGGGCCGTCTATCCTGCATGTTTATGAATATTTTTGGGGAAATGTCAGATGTTCTCAACGGTCAGGAAACCCCATATGATAACTTCACTGGCTTGTAACAATACTTTGAAACATTTGAAATTTAGAACCTGATATAAAAGTAAAAGTCTTGTAATTAGTGGTCTCAAATTATCGCAATAATTGTGATTAATTATTTATTTTTATTTAATTTATTTCATTTTAATTATTTGGCGGCGCGATATTTTTTAGTCAAATTTTTCATTTGTCACTTTACTGTTTCTGTATGCGAGTTGCCTTTTTACAAAATCCATTTTTATGCATTGGGCTTCTTGTCCTTGAGTTGTTACGGGTGGAAAACAATGTCGGTCAGTCACACTCTGAAGTGGACATTGATTGGCTGTCATTGTGTTTGGGTTTGTTAGGCATAAGCTGATAGGTTCCCACTGTCGTTGGGAGGGCAAGGTGAGTTGTGGTAAGTAGCAGACAGGAGACTAGAAAATATTGACTAGCGTAACCATTGAAAACCGTAGCAATTTTTTAATTTCTAAGTTTTAATTTGCTCATACGCAAAGTCACACCGGCATATCAGCGCCACAGTGCAGGACTACAGTGACTACACCAAATCAGCGAGGTGTATGACGGTGAACAGAAAAACAGACTTCAGATTTTGGCAGCAGATTCGTCCAACTGTTTTGCTATGGCCGGACATCACTGGACCTCAGCTAGCAACCACAGCTATTTCTGGGGGACTTGACACTTTGTCGATTGTGAGTGGAACCGCAACTCGTTTAGCAACAAGTAGCACTTGCTGCCGGTTAAGATGGTCTGTCTCAGCGATTGGCTGAAGAAGAGTAAGAAGCATGAGGTCAGCATAGCTGCTAAGTCCTCTTTAGCCTACTTGACGTGATCGTTATTTGGGATGTGCTAACTTGCAGCACTGTGATTGATGGGTCTGTTTTATTTATTTTGTATTATCTGAAGCAGAGGGAAAGCAACAAGGTTAGGGTTCAATACTTGTATTCCTAAGAAAAGAGTTGTTATTGTGTTAACTTACAGCACATTATATGGACTTGTTTTATTTTATCTTTATTTTCTAATTATTTGGAGATTGACCAAAGAACAGCGATGTTCCTCGGTGGTCAAAACTAAAGGCTGCAGGCCTCAAGTTGAGGGCTTTTAAGTGAGATTAATAAAGAAATGAATTAGATGAATTAATTGCAGGTCATAATTAATTAAGCTCTCCATTTTTTTAAATCTATTGACAGCACTACTTGTAATATTCTCTGATTACTCTCTGCGGTTTAAATTTTGCATTTTCAAATATTGCAATCAGTGCCCTATAAAGGGTTGAAATTCCAGTAAAGCAGCCTAGAAACCCTTGTCACACTTGTCACTTGTCCACCCCACTGCGCTGCCTGAGAACAGAAAAAATAAAATAAAAAACTGTCACTGTCACTTTCCTACTGCACAGTACTGTATGTACACACATACTGCATATGCTTTAAAGACAGTTAATGTCAGACGGCACCCAAAACAATGATTTCTTTAACTGACACTGAATTCTGACGTGGTGATAGCACTGCAGGAAATTACAGGGAGATTTGCTTTGCTACTGACAATTTGCTACCAGCTGTTACAGACAGCCTGTCTGTCTGACAGTCTGTGGCTCAGACCGTGTCTGCACTAATGACAGTTAGAGTTGACAAATTCCCAGAATCGGACTAAAAGTTTGACAGCATCCGTGACTTCCTCTGTGTGTGGAGAATTTGTCATGGGTGATTGCCTTGGCGGCGGCATTAACAGACATCACTGCTCTCCTCTCCAATGCCGCTGCAAGCTTCCTTTGATGTAAATACTCAGTGAGCACATGAAGGAAATCCATTTTCTCTCTCACAGACCCCATACAGACATGTTTCAGAACACCAGAGAGGCCTGCTCCTCCTAGGAGAGACGGTTCTGGGGGAAGAGGAGAAACAGAACACAGATGTGACCGGCTTCTTTTCAGCTCGGTTTTGCTGTAGCCTGGGGAGGGCGGTGAACATTAACTGTGACAAAGACATTGGTCGCTTCAAACCAACTTTGTATTTTTGTCACTTCATGGAACGCACGTCAGTGGGAGGTTTAACTGAAACTCTATTGAACTGCACTGAAAGCTGTTGCTGGGTACTCTTACTTCCAAATCGTGTAATCCTTAATCCCCCTGAAAAATCATCTTTAAATGTTCACTGCAGCTGTCTGCTTAATATAATACCTTGAAAAATATAACATGTATGAGGTAATATGGTGAAGTCATGAGAAATAAGACACGGTGCATTTTTTGGCACAAAATTCCTCTCCACCAATGACTCAAGAAGGAATAGTTATGATGCATCAGTAGCATAAGTGCAAATAACCTTTTTTCCACTTTGTTCATTAAATCTCAGCCCTCCTGAACTGTGTCTCCCGTTCCAGAGTAGAAAAATCTTGATACCACAAATACCAGAGAAGAACAATGTGACTGTGAAGCTCAAATGCTGTTAAAGTTTGTAATGTTAAATAATGTTGAAAATGGAGAAAAAATATATAAATCCACGACTGTTGTTGATCAGTTCATTATACAAAGCAAATGTCGTGAGTGCAAATTCAGGAAGGATTTTTTTTTCTTTCACTGTCGCTTTGTTTCTAAGAGTTGCATTGAATCAAGTTGTGGACCTCTAGCTGCTTTAAATATGTCATAAATCTCCTTTATGATGTCCTTTACATTATTATGTCTGCCTGAGGTACTAATAAATGATTAATGCACTTAAAAAGATATTGAATGCTTTCAGATGTGTAGATCATTTTATTTAAAAAAAATCCAAACTGATATATGGGGGGAATCTGTTCTATCTGGATTGAAGTATGATTCATTTTATTCATCCTGTGGGTGCAGGCTTATGGAAATTGTGCAATGTGATTCTGCGGGTGAGGATAAGAGCACCAGGCAGAGCAGCATTAATTATTAGTTTCTGAGGACATACTCAGTATAAGGTGAATACACCTCTCTGGATC
The DNA here is from genome assembly GCA_901007665.1 of Aeoliscus strigatus. NCBI lineage: Eukaryota > Metazoa > Chordata > Actinopteri > Syngnathiformes > Centriscidae > Aeoliscus > Aeoliscus strigatus. The sequence goes on from CAAKHB010007310.1 coordinate 316,418, forward strand.
CTCTCAGTCACCTGCTGTGGGACTTTGAAAGCTCTTTGAGAGTTTACAATGTTAAAAATATTCATTCTTTCTGCTAGTTTGTGGATTTGCACCGGCAGTGCACAACACAAGGCTAATTTGGGCTAATTTTAGGGAGCACATTTCATGGTGTACCACTGACAATCCCAAAGTGCTTAGCAGAGTTCACAGGGCAACAAACTCAAAAAACAACTGAAACAAAGAAGCAAGCAATCAGAATAAAATGAGAACGCAAACCAGCAAGAAAATCAGTTGAAAAAACTAGAACAGGACGAGTAGAGCGCTCTACCAAAGTAGTATACATTTTGTTCTAAAATTCAACGTAGCGTTTCCTTGATAATCTGATTATTACCTGATTCCACCTCATTTTACTTTAGTCGATTAGTCAGCTACATAATTTCATGAAATTCTTTATGACTATATCATTGTCAATGTTGTAACCGGCAACGCTAACAGCTGGCATTCAGGGTGTGTGTGTGTACGTGTGTGTGTGTGTGTGTGTGTGTGTGGGGGGGGGGGCATGACCTCCAGGTGAGGATGCAGAGGGACACGGACGGTTTACACACTATAAAGTACTGCTGGCACAATCAGTCCACTGTGGAAGTACCCGTTG
>CAAKHB010007310.1:322843-371689 GCA_901007665.1 Aeoliscus strigatus
ACACACACACACACACACACACACACACACACACACACACACACACACACACACACACACACACACACACACACACACACACTCATTCACCACATCTGGACTCATGTCCACATACTTAAGAAAACACCAGTTGTCACACAACGACACAAAAGGAGATTCCTGTGTCTGCTTTTGTGGCTGACAAGAGTTCCTCTCTGTCCAAGTGTTCTCTCTCTTATTGTGTGTGTCCGTCCCGGTTCTTGAAGTCTTTGCCTGGTTACTGCAGGAGTCAGACTGTCTGCTCCTCAAATAGACTTGACCTCAGCACAGACTCCGCCGCTGCTTCAGTCCATGCCTCTCCATTTACATTAGCATGTGGTCTTGTGGGGGTGGAGGACTTTCATCCTGCCATTTGGCCTGTGCAGCCACACAGACTGGGTAGTCACGGGCTGCACCGATCCCCTACGAATGTTCAATTTTTAATTTCAAATCATTTCTTCTCGATGCAGCGCTAAGTGCTCATGTTGCATTCATTCACAGGCCTAGAGACAATTGCAGTCCATGCTCGACAACAAATCCTCCTCATAACATCGCTCTCATGCACCAAAGAAAATTAAATAATGCATAATGGATGCAGAGGAATAATGCAACCACATAAATAATAATAAAAATGGTAATAGCGTGAAGACAAACCTGCCGATGCGGATGTTTCCTAACAACTAGCAATATTTCACAGATTTGTTGCACACCGTGTCTGCACATGCACAGTGGGTCTGGTGACAGATCCACTCAGGACATCTCTGTACTGGCACAGTAAACATGTGAGAAAATACCTATAGGTTTGTGTGTGTTCCCACATGAAACACGGCATATATGTAAATGTTGCTGACAAAATGCAGCATTTCCCACTGTGATTTATCAACAACCGCAAGCTAAAGGGATATTTCATAAAACATGGCATACCCAGGAGACAAACTGTCATGCCGCTGTTGGCTTTGGTTTGTTTTTATCCCTCCAATGAAAGACACTCACAAATGCTCTGTCACTGTGTGACGGAAATAAAACTGCAAATTGCATAAAAAAAACACCCATTTTGTGAGTTGTTCTCCACCATTACAGGAGTCTGTATAGATTTTTACAGAATTTTGTTGCCTGAGGAACTACAGCCCGTCTTCACTATCATATCAATATAGATGAGGTGCTTATGTGTTACATCACACCCAACGTGTGATATCATGTGTTACTTTAGCTGTGATGTTGAAAACAAGGATATGACTCAAAATCAAATGTTCCCACTCCACCAGCACCTAAAACACATAGTATTTGACTTGACACATCAGCTGTGTAGAAAATATGGGCTGATTGAGGAGAGACTGAAACTGGAGCTGTTGTTGGGAGAATCGTTTCGGGTCTAGAAAGGAAATTTACCATCGCTCCCTCCGCAACACTAAAGAGAAGCTGGTGCAATGTGTGATGTGTTGTTTTCTTATTACAATTAGTGCTGCTAGTGATGTCTGAAGCTGACAAGACAGACGACCATTCACAATCACATTCACACCTATGGGCAACTTAGAGTAACCAACTAACCTGACATTACAAGAATAGGGAGTACCTGGAGAGAACCCACACAGACAAAGGACAATATGTACAAATAACAAGCATCCTAGATAAGAACACACAGGGATGGTTTTATTTGTTATTGATTTGGTGTATAAGTGCTGTAATAAAGTGCTGTAAATAAATAAAATAAAATGTCTGTTTCTTGGGTTATAAATGATCAGTAATTGCTGTAAATTATAGAGCTGAGAGAGAAACGCTGCCTTCTGCTCTTCTGTCCGTCCCCCTCTCAGACATCAGTGACCCAGTAGCCCTTCAAGCGCCGGCCGCTCACCATTAAAAGCTTTGTGGTTTCATTCCTGTGTCTTTGTGGATTATTTCACGTGACAGACAATTATGCACAAGCATGAACCCACTGTTTATTTACAAGAGGAGAACGCCAACCCCTTGCTGTGAAGCACTGAAGAAAGCTATGGAAATGAATGCATAGACATGCTGCTACACTGAGTGTCCTGCTGCCAGAGAAGCCTTTCTTATGACCACAGTTTGAAACCTCTAATAATCTCAGCATTCTCCACTACCTGATATGCTACCACATAATTTCCTCTTTCTCCGTCTCCCGGCATTAATTTGCACTTTTGTCTTTTGTCTTTTGTTTACGATGATTGTGGCTCTTAATGGATCTCTGTGATGAAGAGAGGAACTGAATACACTTGTTGACACGTTTTGTTTTATCTGTATTGTTTTCATAAATGACCCATAAAATGGAAACAAAGGTCCATTTTGTGTTAGTTTTTTGGTCTTTATATTACTGCCAGCAAGGAGGAACTAATTGTAAAATGCTTGGGAACACAGTTTATTTTCAGCATGAAATATGAACAAGTTATTTAAGACAGATACTGAGTAAATACATCTACTGAGTGTCTTTATCCACATTTCCCAATCAAATCAAAAGAAGCCTCAATAATCATGTGAGAAAGGGGTTTTATTATTTGGGGTATTTTGGGAACTCCAATCAGAAATACTGTTCCTGAGTCACACGTCACAGCTCAGTGTGCACAGACGACATTTGTGTCATTAACTGGAATATAATCACATTAAGAATAAATCCAGTTCCAGTTATGCTGGATAACTATATTGCTACATCATATGTTCGGAACATGCAGGTTCACATTCTCACTCCTCGCTACGGCCAGAATCACTGTAAATTAAACATAATCAGGTTAAATGTCTGGGACTCGCACTGGTACAGCATTTCAAATGTCGAGGCAAAATGTCTTCAAGGACCTCAGTTGCCTTTTTCATAGCGCTTAGACATATCATGACCTGGATAACTGAGTGTTCACACATCCTCACTGTCAGCTCTGTCAAGATGAATTTATATTTAATGCTACATTTAAGTGAAAATAGTGCAAATCTGTGGAACGTGAGGAGATGCATTCCTGAATGACTTTCTAAAATGCCAATAAGTAATTTTATTTCATTACCATGCCACTGGAAAATTTCATCTCCAGCACGTGAATAAATCAGGCAAACCAAAGTCAAACGGACAGAAGTGTCATGTTGTCAATCAGCAACACGGAAGATGAGTGCATTCATTGAATATGAACAATGATATCATATTGTTGAAACACCCCCTTTGTATCCTGAGTCGAGGCTACCACCTTCATCGAAAGGTATTTGATCCAAAAAGTCACAATCACTGTGAGTCAAGGCAAACATATGCTGTGGAATGAAAACAGTTCTCCTCGGAGCCTCCTGCTAGTTTGACAAAGAAGAAACGGATGTTAGCGTGACATGAGTGACATGGCTTCAGGCAGGGAAGCAGAGATGTCGTCATGTTTGCTGCTCCTCTGAAATAATAAATCAAATTTGATCCTGGGGTGGGACGTTGTGGGGTTTTCACTGGAAGATGCCTGCTGCTAAGATCAAGTTCTATAGAGAAAATGGGTGTCATGTTTCAAAACATCAGCTTCAGGTTGAATTAGTGATGATTCCGGTTGCAGACGACTGTGTAGGTCTATTGTAGTGTGCCTTTCCTTTTCTCTCCCTAACTTCATCTATCAATATGTGAATTTAGCCTCTGTCATGGACTGACATGAACTGAAAAATCAGAGCTGGCTTCTGAAATCAGGTTCATGAGAAAAGTGCAAATTATTATTAATGATAATAATAATAATAATAATAATAATAATAATAATAATAATAATAATAATAATAATAATAATAATAATAATACATTTTATTCAAAAGCACCTTTCAAGACACCCAAGGACACTTTCAAATTGAACAAAATTGTGTTGCTTCAATATCAAATCTGAAGACCAAAAACAAACCAAGAGTTGAAAAATGTCTGGACACTGGCTCACATAGAAAATTGTCATCCGATGAAAGTTTTTACCTTTATCCACCTTTCCACCACACTGGAGCTGAGGCGGTTTGCAGCCAAGCTGCGAGGACCCGTCCCACTGGTCAAGAAGCGCTAACCTCCTCACCTGCCGGTCTCCGTCCAACCTGGCATGGGAAAGAAAGAGGAACTAAACTACCGGTAGTTTCTAATTTTACCCATCTGTTCCACACACCTCCACACTTTCATCTCTTCTGGGAAATGCCTGATGTACCCTGCTGGCCTCTTTTGTCATATTTAAAAGTACGGGCTATATTCAACAATATGGGTGCCATTATATCTCATTTACATTCATCTGCCAGCCGGCGCCTCCTCCACTGACTCAATATGCCAAAAATTTTCATGACAGGACTACCTAATGTGGGATGTCATTAAGTAAGTCATTTGCGTGCGAACAATTTCATTTTATTACAGAGCCGGGCCATTTTTATGGCTGAATTGTGCAACATCCTTTAAATAGAAGCCTCTCCTCGAAGCTCCTCGTGTTTCCATTCATTTTGATATTTGTGTTTCTTGTATGGATTTGGGACTGTAGCCCACAGAAACCACATGCTGTATGTTGGACAGTTTTTAAAAGGGTGATTTTTTTTTTTTTCTTTTTGTTTATCTTTTTTAAATTTGTTTTGTACCTCTCACTGACTGGACAATCTCACTGTCCCTTGTATATTTGATCCTTAGTGTAAATCTATGATTAAATTAGGTTTATCTGCGTATTCTTCCAGTGTGAAAGCACCAATCTAGAGTTTAAATTTTACCTTTTCCCAGCTTTGAACACCATCCCCTGTGAGTCAGATCCCTCATTATCAGTAGATGAGTGTCTAACTAATTTCAATAATCATCTGCAATTCCACCCTTGATTAAACGGCACGATTTAAACCCCAGAAATTGAAATGCAGTAGGAGTGAAGCATTAGTGGAAGACCTCTGAGCTCAGGGAACCTTGGGACTCAGATGAAGCTCTTTAACGCAGATGACTTCAAGAGTCTGGTGACATGATGAGCCTTTAATAGAAGACCCAAACTGACTACTACTAATGACTATAACATTTTTTGGTTTATCTTTTATATATATCTACATCAATTGAACGTCACTTGGTCAGCTGGTATGGAATAAGAAGAAGAATGATGCTGTACAACGCACTTTTGGAGTTTTGTCTTGCCTCTATCTGGTTTGAGTTTTAGGACTTCTCATTTTCAACAACAGCCTCAGATGATTGCTGTCACATATTCAGCAAAAACCAAGAGGGGAAAATCCCCCTTTGACCCCAGGGTGGCTTTCCATTTTGACTCGGTGTGTGAAGCAGTGTATTAAATTATGTCTGGAGGGATTATAATCCAAGCCTGTGCCCATCACGAACACAACCTGTCGTCGCCATGTCTGCCACAGTGTAAACATGCATAAGCAGCAGAAAATGCAAAGAGTGGGATTAAATTGAGCACCGAAACTTTTCCAGGGCAACCTCCCAGAAATCTGCAGCAGAAAATGCCAAACATTTGTTGAGTCTGATCAACTTGGAATACCTCCCACAAAACAAGGACTAAGCCAACTAACTTCTCAATGGGTGATGCAGCCTAAAGTAGTTAACAAAAGTACAAACAGAAGTAGTCCAAACTATTAACCCACAATTATGTTGCTAAACCTGAGCAGGATGATGAAGTATAGGATTGTTTTGTCACATCAAAAACTATCATGGCTGACATTTTCCTCATCATTCTTGACAACTCCAACTCCACTATCTATCTACAGCAGACATACATCCTTGTAGTCCTTATTGATTGTATTTGACATCTAATGTCAAGCATAAGCAGTAGCAGTTGTCCTATCAACCATAAGAAGAGTAAATTATTTGTTACAGTTCAGGGCGATATACATATGTCGCCACCTTTACCCCATTGTGATGAATCGGTATGTCACCAAGTGTTTTTCATGCAACAATCAGATCATCTGGCAGACTTTGGGATTGTTTTTTTTATATTTTATTTCATTTTATTTAATATATTGTGCAATAAGAAAACATTTCAAAATACACTTACTGTCTGTAACGCCTAATAGGATGTGTAAAAAACAAAAAAACAAAGTCAACAATTTCACCCTCATGATGTTGTTTCATTTCCAATCCACTGAACTAACACAATATAGGCTGTGCTGCTCTCCAAGCTCTCACAGGCTGTACAGTCGGTGATAATAACGTCTAAAGTGCAGTACTTTAAAGGTTTGTGTAACGTCGCTCCACCATAGGTGTGGACAAGGACATTTCCTTGTCTTTTTTCTGTCTGTCTGTGCTAAATTCAACCAATTTTCCCTCAATAAACAGCATAAGACAGATAGAGTGCTTTCATCCAGTCAGCAAATCATGTTGGGTAAGATTGATGTGCTTTGCTCCCTTCTCTCTCTCTCTCACACACACACACACACACACACACACACACACACATTCCCTCTCTCATCTCTCTTAGAGTGTGTGTGTGTGTGTGTGTGTGTGTGTGTGTGTGCATGCGTGCTTGCTTTAAATTGGCAATCCTGTGTCCACTACAGTCCTGAGTCCAATCACCAGCCTCAGTGCTGAGATACAACACTGATATTGACAAAACACATGAGCAATGGACCATCACTGAAGGACTTTTAAATGAACAGAAAGGAATTTTTCAGGACAGTGTGCTCTCAAAAATGAGTGAAACTCGGCTCCACGTGTACAAAATAACTTCACACAGGTTAAGACACTCAACTTTATACAAGCTGCTTAGTGTCCAGAATCACTCACTGTCCCTTTACAGCCTGTTTGATATTCAATATCAATATGGATGAGAAGGAAGATTTGTTAAAAGAGACAATATACTCATCTAAACTGACAATCTAATTGGTGAAATGTAATGTAACCAAATGTTGGTGTTGTCAGTTAAAGCCCTGCAAAAAGACCATCACATCACATCTCATTTAAGCCAGCATGAGAGCCGTCTCACGCTATAGAGATTACCACAAGGTCACCAGATGGCACAGACGTGGTGATACACTCACACAGCGCCATTGTAAATATCTGCAGCAGTAACACCAAATGTATTATTTTAGTACACAAATATATTAAAAAAACAGCAGAATTTTGTCACCTTTGTTTGGATGAGCAGGACAATATTTGTGATTAAGGAAAAGAAATAGTGGTATAATTAGAAAAGTAATAACAGACATTTGATTTCATTTGTAAGGTTTTGTTTACCTGACATGACAATTTGAAAAAAGGAAGACACAATGAACTGGGTAAAACTGTTTATTACATTGTTTTATTACATTGAGCCATCAGTCACTTTCAAACGCAAAAAAACTTGAAAAGGATCATTAGAATTCTACAGTTTTAAACAGAAAAAGCTGACTCCTTCCCTCAGGGAGACAATTAGCAGAAGCACAATCCTCAATTTCATCTCAGAAGAATTTCCACTAAATCTCAGCAGCACTTTCCTCTGTTCCTGTTTCTGTGGATTAATTCACAGATATTTCGCTGTCTGGCTTTTCTGTGAAAACTTCAATATGGATCCTTTTTGTTTCCCCCTAACTTTGTACTTTTGAAGGTCACCTGCAGGTTGTGAGTGTTTACAAGAAAAAAACAACAGTTAACTTACATCCATCACTGTGTCGCCTTATGCTCAAGTCAAATCCCAGCAGGAGTTACAACATGAGGGCATATTTAAACTGACAGTTCAGATACAGAAACACTGTGAGACTAAAGATGTTGGTGTAAATGTTAGATCAAACCATGCAGGTTAGGACACAGACTAAGAAAATGCATTTTCCCCACTGTTGGCCGTTTGAATTGTGCCAATATTTATCCGGGAGGAGTTATTTCATTTCAGGCTGCTAATCTGTGAGTGCATCTAGAGACAAATGGACTGAGGTCAGACGTGATATCCTCTTATAATCCAGGGTACAATAACCGTCAGTGTTTGGATTTGTGGTATCTGCAAACGTAGATAACCCAGAGGGTTTAGGTAGAAATCAGTCTTAATTTCACAATACTTCTTTGATCTATGGAGAGTTTGTGGCGATGGTTGCCAATGCAGCATCTGTTTTTAACAGAAAAACAGTCCGGTGAAAGAGTAGAAATGATACTGGTGTCACGCTGGGAAAAGCCTTAGCGCTCAGTTCCCCCAGGCTTAGGAGAAACAGATAAAGCCAGTGAAAAGGCTTTGTGTCAAGCTCTATTAATCCATGGCTGTGTGTAGGACCTGGCTGTTAAATCATCTGTGAGTGTGCAGTAAGGTAGCTTAGTGCTGATGTTGCACCTCATTCCACAAACGGGAAAACACTGAACCACCACAAGTGAAGCTTCACTTCCCAATTTGAGCCTCTGCTGCTTTTGAATCCTCTAACTTCAGCAACAAATTTGCATAAGCCATTTCCCCCCAGTTTCCAAAAATACAACAGATTGGTGGTGCAGTTCCATGTTGGGCCTGTTTGTTTGATAGTTTCCCATTTGGTCCAGTGTGAGATGTAGTGAATGGAATGACTAAATATACCTGAAATTCAGTTCAGTTATAAATCAACTCAACTTGATATTGATTCACCAAATGTACCATTATCAGGTTATTCACTAGTTTCTGAATAAAAAAGCCACAGTAAGACCTCAGTATAAGACCTAAGTCAAATGACTGAAGTTTATTACCACAATCAATAATTCGCCCAAAACCAGAACTGATCAAGTCCGTTGGCAATGTCATTGTGGTTCTGTTCGCATGCTGATGTCAGCAACTAGACACAGGTCTTACAGCACTATTTCTAATAGACTAAATTGCTACTAGACTCTTAGCATGGCTGTTTGATTTTATACCAATAAAATACACTCTACTGTCATCATTTAGGCTTCTATAATGACAGTGACTGCAATGAAAATTCATGCTATGGCAAAATGTGCATCGAGTGAAACAGAGGGGATCCAAATACCTGGGAGAGATCTGACACTGATGCATCACTGGTGCCGACCCATTAGACAAGATAACGCAATATTGGGGCAGATAGACTGAGACGAGAGGAACACAATGGTCTTTTAAGTTGTATTAATTCAAAATGAATGTAGAATGTTGCTTTATTTAAATGTGTGCTTCAACAAACAGAGGTTTAAATCTATTTTATAGTAAATCTGCCAGGGTTTCCCACTGCCCATCATGAAAGTCAGTCAGTGTGATTCCTGTCCTCGGTGTCTGAGGGACAGATCAATTATTCCAGACAGAACTGTAGTTAGTCCCACAAGTACTCAAACCATATACATGCTCTATACCAACAGATCTTGCGGGTGGGTGGAGGGGGGCAGCATTAGTATTCATCGCAACCTTCAGCAGAGAATACACATTTGAAACTCATGTACTGTATTTAAAAATCAATACCAAATTCTCATAGAGGTGCTTATTCTGCCTCGTGAATCTATGAATAATGGAGGTGAAAGGACAGATGCTCTCATATTAAGAGATGGGTTATTTGCGTGCATTTAAATGACGAGCAAAGAGGATCTGTCCATGTTTTTCTGTCTGTAAAAAGACAATTCATGTATCTATTTAAAACTCTGTTGAGTCCATATGAATAATTCATGGGGACAACAGTAAAATATAAGCCAAACTGGCATTATGCTGTGACAGCTTGTGATCACTTGAAAGTACTTCATATTACACAGACTAAGTGAATAGACATCCACTTGAATTCGTTGTAATATAAAATCCATTTCACTTCAGTAAGCGGTGTCCTTAATAATATGTGCACAACAGTCAATGTTTGCAACAATAAAGTCTGTCTATATGTTTTACATTTCACCGGAGCAAGGACCAAAATCTCTCCCTAAATGAGGGCTTGTGGGTGGGTGGATCTGGGTCTCTCCTCTGTCACCTAATTACTCTCCAGACAGTCCAGATGACAAAGCTATGTGTGTTTGTTGGGAGATATCCAAGTTCACACCTCCCTTCGCACCTGTAGCTCTCATAGAGACTTTACTGGATTCACAACTAAAAAATATCCCAGTGATCAGTTTATTCATTCTTAAATCGATATGCATCATCTTATATAACTGGTGAAATTTTGCAATAGTCTTAATTTGCTGAATCTTAGTTAAATGTACATCATTCAAGACTTGGCAAAAGTCTTTCTGAAAAAGGGACAGGGGTAGTCATGTTGTAATTTTGTAGCTCTACAACCTAGACACTGCTCCTTTAAATGAAGTGGTTGTTTGGTGTATTATTGTATCAGGCAGCTTATCTGTGTTTTGGTTGCATGAAGAGTGTGTACTGAAAAGCGATACTACTTTTCTTATGTACACTGAAACAGACGCACACACACACGCACACAGAGCAGAGGATTACATACAGCACAATAGTTCGGACGGGGATTTGTTGTGACAAAGGATCTTTGGAAACACTGCATGGTTTTATTTTACATATACTACATTATTGTAGGAAGTGACTGCACACTCAGAGGCAAAGTCCCAACAGAGTAATAATAACGACTTAACTTAAGACAAGAGACGCTGTAGTTTGTCAGTGAGTCACTTCATACTTATCACTACCACAATACTTAATCTCGTCTTACAAAAGGCATCAACGCTGTCCTTTGTCGAGTTTGATGAAACACAGTGTAATACATTGTTGTTTAAATTCAGGCTTAGCAATTGTCTCATTGCATTAGCTCAGACATGTCTGCCTGCTGCTAGTAAACTACTCTTGGTCCTCTGGGAGTTTTGCAGCAACCTCTGCCCTGACTCAGTACTCATCAAATATTCACAAGAAGACGGATTTATAATGAAACCAACATGTCTAACCTACTTTAAATCGATGGGTTTTGCTGAAGATGCGTGTCTGTAAGAGCGTCTTAGTGGTGATGTGGTGATTTCCACCAATGTTTCCCAGGTGACCACAGTGCAAAGACATAAACTGCATGTCTCATACTGACAGTCGTAAATCCATTATGACAAACCATCCTGCTCCTGAGAAACATACCGTTCCTCTATCAGTCAGAGCAAAAACACGGGTGGACGTGTCTATTCGTGATTTCTTCATCTTGACCTGTGTTGATCTGTTTAGAAAGCAGAGGGAAACCTGAAAATGAAAAAAATGAATATATATATATATATATATATATATATATATATATATATATATATATATATATATATATATATATATATATATACTGTATACTGTATACTATACTATATATATATATAATTGTATATGCTGTCAAAGAGAGTTGAATGGGGTGACTACTAGACAAGGATTCAGTTAACTTAGGCTGCTTTTTTCATACATGAACATGGATTTGTTTTCCACTGAGAGTCCATATATTACATCATGACAACCAAAAGAGAAAAATAGTCCATAGTTCAAGGCTTCATCAAAAAAACGACGGATTTCCAAAGACACGAAGTGACCAAGCTAATAATGTCGATTGATTCAAGGTCATTACAACTGCTTGTGAGTCAGACTGAGAGAGAAATCCCAGAATGCCATGATATTGTCAGATCTACTTACTTTACGTTTCAAAATGAAGCTTAGTTGTGAAGTACTCAGACGGCTGTGTCTATTTAGTGTGCTCACACAGCTAAGTGTTGCCATAGTGACATAGACTAGATGGCATCCATCATGTCGCTGGTTCCCCTGTGCATGCACCACAGCCCAATTTGTGTCAGGGGAGTGGATTTGTTATAAAACTCGACGATACAGTTCGTTACAGAGCTAAAACCCGTAGTTCCTGGTCCAAAAACATTTCTCTGAACCCGTGTAGCTGTGTGGATAGAAAATGAAATTAACCAGAAACAGAAAAGAGCTGGTATGTTCATGCTGTCTGGCGGAATAATATCCAAAAAAAAAAGTCAATACAATAATGAATAAGAAGAAAAGGACAATAGTGTGCCATCTACAGTGTGGATAAAACGTTTCTAAGGTCTCCCAAGAAACGAGATGGACCACAGCAGCTCCTTTTCTACACATTGACACGGCCATAACAAACTAGAGATGAAGTACATGATTGAAGAGGAGGAAGCAGCAGGCGGCCCCTCCACCAATAACTCAAGTTTAATCTGAGCTCTGCAGGTGGATGCAAAAAAGTGAGCAGTGCAGCCAGCACAGATTTACTCCCAGAAGTCTCATGTTATCAAACAAACACACAGATTTCCGAAAGCAGTCTGGATAGAACCTGAATTACACTGATTGCCAAAGAGGTTATCCATGATAAGGGAGGAATGGCAGCAAAAATCCTGCTTATATGCTTGGAGGACGTGTACTATCTCCTGCAGTAAGAAACACGATGTGAATCGCACTGAGCAGCCTGCATGTTTAAAAGGTGTGTTTGGTTTCCAAAAAGCTATATATTGACAAAGCATGTCTGTACAAACACACACGCACACACACACACACACACACACACACACACACACACACACACACACACACACACACACATACATACATATGCCAGGACTAGGTGTTATTTGGATGATATAAATCACATTTCTTTCCAGTCTTATCCGTTATATTTCCCAGAGGAGTTGGTGGCAAACTCTACTTATTAATCAATACCTAACATGTTCAGGAGAGAAGAATTGCTCCTCTGAATATCTGAAATAAAGAGCACTGTTTACATTTGCTCTGTGAAAAAAAAAAAGTGTTATTCAATAAATCCGTGGTCCGAAACTATGAAAAATGAATTAGTTACTGCTAATGCCTTCCTGTCGGATGTAACAATGCTTGATTTTAAAGACAAATGATTGAATCTCCATACTCACCTTGAGAGGACTGGGACTGTGGACTTTTCCGCTCCTTTTCAAATCATTCAGCCCAGCTGATAAAATGCCCCGGTGTTTTCACTTGAACAGAGTTTGAGCTTACATAGTGTGGTTTTCAAAAGCTGCAGATATTCAGATACATAACAACAAAAAAGTCCACAGATTCAATCAGAGACATGACGTTTACAGTTTATTTTCCATACCAGTGCTTGCAAAAGCACTTCTCTCTCTCTTTCATAGCCAATTTATTAAGTACAACTACGTGCTACTTCCCTGGAGTTGGCTGATGGAGTGGGATTGAAAATAGAAGCAGGAAAGTGAGGGGACTAACTTCACTGTACTTCTTTACTTTCTTTCTTATACTCACCCTCTCCAGGTTGCTTGTATATTGTTCTGATGTGTTGAATTTCACAAGATGAATGATCACAGCAATATATTGTTGTCGCTGGAGCGATCCATCATGTGTCATCGGTGTCCATGGCTGACAGGTTGCGTCTTTCTCCTGGCATGGTCCTTTAAGCAGAAAAATCTAATTAACAGATAAAAATCGACATAGAGGCACATACTTTTATTCAATGTAATAAAGATAAGACAACACATGACAGCTGAATGACAGCATGATTCAACATCCACTGAATTCAATCAAATTATTGAATTATAAGTAGGAGGAGCTGCTATGAAGAGTTGTGATAATGCTTTACATATTACAGTGGTTTATATATTAGTGGTTGTGATGAATTCAAGTGCAACACAGTGAATGTGTGACAGCTCCACAAAAAAGAAAAGGTAAAAATGACCCACAGCCTTAACGTGGCAAAAAGTGTGGGACTCTCAACGAAACAAAAGTAATTCTCAGGAAATAAAGTGATAGACTGGATTATTATATAAAAATATCCTTCCAGGAACTTAGTGGGATATGGGAAATACGGAGTATTAGTTTAAAACTTCGTAAATCCCATGGCAGTCAGATTTATGAAGACTCTATCAAGAGGCTTACTTTTCAAAATGTCAGCCTTTACTCTCTCCCAAAGTGTCGCAGATCACTGCACAGCTCAGTTTGGGAAACTGCAAAGTGGTACTGTACTTAACAGCTGCTTTTAAGACATTTTGAGACTGACACAAAATTCAAATCCGTACCCTGTGTTTAATGTAGGGTAGCAAAAATAAGTTCCTCGCAAAGTTGCACACCCAGAGTTTGTTGTTGTTGTCACTCGACATACAGCTGCTGGTTTTTTTTCCCCCAATGACGTCAAGGAATTTTCCATCGGTGTGCAGGTCGTATGAGCCATGAGCATTCCATCTAATGGCACGCTTGTCCTGCTGGTATATGTCAATATGGACTTTGGTATCTGACAACCACATGTAAGATACATCAGATATAAATGAAGCGCTTTCAGAAAAGCACTGTGTAGCTCCAAAGAGAACCTGTGAACTAGGTTCCAACTATCATGGAGGTAATTCATCTCCCATATTGCAAAACAAAACACGTATTTTACTCCACAATGTCATTGTGCATAACAGCAGGTGACAAAGTTTCTTTGTCAATATAATCATTATTCATTCATTCATTCAATTTCTGCCGCTTATTCCGGTTGTGGGTCACGGGTGTGCTGGAGCCGATTATATTCATTATATCAATAATTAATTTATATTGCCAACAACCAGTCAATTATTGTTGAGATGTACTTCAAAAAAAGTTGAATATACAGTGCAGACTTAAATATCCCTAGAAATTTTTTAGTGGTGAATGTTTTCATTATTATCAGTTAATATAATTGCCCTTCCCGTCTGTGGCTAATGGAAATGTGAAACATTTAACAGTCTATAAAATAAATCTCCCCAGTGAAAGGACCTTCATTTTTTTCCATCCCATGGTGACTGGACATCAAAGCTAAATCCAATTAGGAGCTGCTGGATGAATTAAACACCATGTCCCTCTTCCTCTGCCTCTTCATTCATTCATTCATATCTCTTCAGGCCTGTATTTGAAGTCACGTGCTTCCACACTACATCTGAACTGAGGTTATATCCAATGAGAAACTTTTGACCATTGTTTCCTGTATTTGACGAACAATACAAGACAAGTAATAGAGGTAGCGTAGGCGTTGACCTAATGACTTCAAGTTCTCACGAATAATTCAGTCCCATAATTACTGTACTGTGTGCTGATGATATAGGTTACATAGGTTTCATTTGTAATGGAATCCTTTGATCAAAGGTACCACCTTTGTTCCAACAGATTCCAATCATATTTCCAAGACAAAAATGCACAAAACTCAACATGTCTTGTCAGATGTCATATGTCATGAATGTGTGAAAAGAGTGGACAAAACTTGTGTGTAATGTGTATCGCTTGACACATGCACTATATGTATATATATATACAGTAAACACACACAAAGTACACTACTTAACAACTTCCTCCGTCATTTAAACCAGCTTATCACTAAACACAGACAATCCACCTGTTGTTGTTGTTGTTGTTGTTGTTGTGTGAAACAAACTGACAATTTAATTTGTTGAATTAAATTTTTCACCATGGAGAAGCACACAAGTAAGTCAAGAAAACTGTACATCCATGGTTGCTGCTGCTACTGCTTTCTGTCCAAAGCACTAACCAGTTGGTCTATGACTGGGACAACAAAGCCCTTGACTCTGGCACAGATTGCATCCCACATTGCAGCATTGCATTGTCAGTGATGGTATCAACAATAGAACAGACCGGAGCAGAGGCAAAGCTCCAAGTCATTGGTCTGAAGAAACAACTGAAGAATAAAGTGTCCATCAATCAACCCCTTGTACTCCCGTTGTCCTATCACCACTCCAGCAGCAAATGTCTGTGAAATAGCCCACAGAGTTGTTTTTTATTGACCACAGTGTGGAGTTGTCAGGCCAGCATCAATTCTCATCTTCTCAGTTCCACTTCTTGTTTGGTTGGCTTGAGCATCTTCACAGCTGCAAAACATTCTGGTTTCACATTATGCTCTCACAGATAACTTAAATTTAGTCTATGTGCTACAATGTGTGTCTCTTTTCATTGCATGAACTTTTGCCGATTTTTTACTTGAACAATCTGCTTAAGTGACTGATGACTGCACACCAGCGCTACCTCACGAAAAATTGTTCACCAAATTTGTATTTGTTTGGTGATGCAGCAGGTAACATCATTTTCTGGTTTTCAACCTTATGAAGTTGGACTTTTTCGTCATCTGTGCTGTCCATTGAGCTGTATGCGACGTGGCTACTTTTCAAGCCTTGGACAAAGGAAAGCATTGTAAATATATATCTTGTCTCCAGTCAGATCTCTGCATGCAAGTCGGTCGCTCAGTTTTGTGGTTGTGACATGATGAATAATAACACACTGCATTGATACTGTCTTTGTCTTTAACCAGCAACCATTCAGCTGTCCACCTTTTTAAAGTCTTTGATTTAGTATCATCATTTGGCTGTTGTTCTTCTGTTCAGCGGGTACGAAAGAAGAGGATTGCGAAAGCTTCTTGAATTATGCGCGATGTGGCTCCCTGCTCTGTCAGTTTTGCACAAGTCTCCCAGGAATCTCATGAATATATTTAGGACTATTACACCATTTTAAATCCCTTTGCACGCATACAGTGTGATCATTATGATGCAAATGAAACCAGTGGGATGGTAAATAAGGAGTGGCTGAAAAATGGATAAGGAAAACCACTTGGATGCACACCTGTGGAGGGATATCATTTTGGATGCCCATTTTAGTCAGCCTGTGTTTGTGTTGTGATTTTGATGTGATGCTGCCTCCAGAGGCCATTATCACGAGGCTCTGTAGTTTTCCATAATAAAACATCTTCACCTGTATGTTTCTGTCAAATGGAATCAGTCCTCGGTAAAACGCTCTGCATTTCCTGTCAGGTCTGTCATAGATACGTTCAACTGTTTGCACAAAACCAACAGCTGTGGAAATAAGTAACATCTCATCAGACCTCCCGAGGTGCCATATCTCATGGCAGCAGGCTGTGTTTGGAATCTTAGAGGCACGTCTGTGAAGCCACATGTGAAGCTGTCATCCTTAGAAGCACCAGGGTTCCTGCCACACAACCTACACAAATATTGTCATCTACCACAGTTTACAAACTGGTAATCTGGTAATATCTAACATAATAAATTAGAATTATGGTCCAATAAAACTAATAAACGAATTCTTATGTTACTCCTATGTCTTAAATTACTACTACTATATACTACTACTTAAAATCCCACCTGCTTCCACTGTCAAAATTGTGCTCATATTTTTTTGGGAATTTGGTTCACTCAACTCAAACTGCAATAACTGCAGCCTCACAGGCTGTTTATGTTTTGTCTTAAAGAAAAAGCCACCTACCGGCCAGTCCAGACCAAAGATTCAAGGTGGAACAACCTGCAACGTTCATTTGCAACAGAACGGTCCCACAATAGTCCAGTTCACACTGAGGCACCAAGCTGCGACCAGTCATCAAGCTATTGTTGTTTCCACACTAACGGGTGCATTGTGACGTGCTGTAAAGCGGAACAGCCCAACAAACCCACCGGAGGACTCACGACGTAAATGTAGTTGCGAATTTGCACTAAACGAAAAAAAAAAACATTGACTCTGATTTTTTAACTTGTAATTTGCCCAGCTAAAAGCCCTTAAAAGCCTTTTTCTTCGGACACATGCAGATTATCATTTTTTGATTCACATCTCCTGCCGTCTCAGAGGCGGAACATCTCTGAACCTCCTACTGTGCTATGAGACCTAAGACAGAATATCAGAGGTGTAATATATAAAGATAGATCACACGATCATTCATCTTGTTCAAATGTATCTACATAGGTATATGATAGCTAGGCGACAGATTCTCATGATAAATCGCTGGAAGGGAGACAAGTCTTTCCTCGGTGTCATGGGTGTCATTAATTAACACTCTTCTGTGTAACATCAAGCCAATGATTACAGCCTTTTTCATTAACACCATTTCATTTAATTGAAAACAAATACTACTGCATGAGGGCAAATGCTTTCACTTGTTGCATCTGTTCCATTAACCCTACATGGGAGTCATTACATCATGTTTTGCTCCATTTGTTCTGCTGATATTGTAAAGGCCATCATCGTACAACACATCTGTTTTTAATGTATGAATGCAGTGACTTTCTTGTGATAGTTCATTTTTTTTAAAACACTGTGTGTGTGTGTGTGTGTGTGTGGTGGAGAATATAGAACGTCACATATCCCACTCAGTGAACCACGACTAATTTTATCTGAGGACTCATGCATACTAAACTGCTACCATTGCTATCATTCCACCTGCTGACCTCTTCCCCATCCCCCCTCGCTCAGAAGTTGGGGGAGAACTTAATAAGATTAGAAGTTACCAATCAAATTAAGTGGGTGGTGAATGAATAAAACATTAATAATAAAATACAATTCCATAACATTCGTTATGCTATTATGATATTTGTTTCTGTTTAAACGACTATTCCATTTATTCAGGAATGCTGATATAGCAGTGACTGGTGATGATCAAATTTGCCAAAGATGGCATGGTTCATATCCTGAAACAACACTTTGTCCAACACTAATATGTGTTAAAGTCTTTTTGTGTGAGTTTTTTAAACAATGATTTATTGTCTCTCAATGTCAAAATGTGATAGTCCAAGATGGTGACTGGTACTACATCTGTGGGCTCAATCACATCAGCCCACAGGTAATGTAATCATATGTAGACACACATTTTCATCCAGCATAACCACATAAGATTGTCACTCTGTCTACAAAACATAATTGACAAGCCGAGAGGTCAAATGAGCTGTGATGTATGTTTCTGTGGTCACGTCATTTCCAGAGTTATATCACAGCTCCTGAGTAGAATGTTTGCAGAATGAGTGTGTTCAAAGTGACACATCATGTTAGGAATAATATTTAATCCCCCACATATAGTGCTCACCACCACCACTTCACCCTGTTCCCACACTCAGAAACAACCTCTCAATTTTCCCATCATGTCCAGCACCACACAGCCAAAAGTCTTGAGATTGTTTGGCCTGATCAAAGTGTTCACATTATTCACTCAACGTCTGTAGGATGATCGCTCTGCATGCACAGTCTGATTGAACTTTCCACCTACACACTCACCCCCTCTCTAATGTCACTCACAAAAACAGCACTGCCAAAGTCTGTTAGCCAACTCAATATTCGTTTCTCCCTGGGCATGGGGATGTGAGGATGAAACAAGGGGGAGAATATTCTTGTTATTTTAGCCAGCAGGGGGGGAAATAACAAAGCAGGGCCATGTTTTGTTGACAGAAATACGGAGTAGGCCTGTCTTTTCAGGAATTCATCGCTGCATTGTGATACAGATACAGCTGCGTTACAGAACACAACTGCAAACTGTTAGCAAACATCAATGAAGGTTCATCTTTCAACAAAACTAGAGGTGTATTTGCACTCCTGAGAATCCACGAAAAAGGAGAGCATGTTCATTTAGAGTTGTTCTCAAATGTACCTCCCTAGCTGTCTGTCGCTGACTGTGGAGTGTGTTTGTGTGGGAGGAGGTAATCTCACGCAAACTTTTTTTTACTATTGGATAGAGCTGTTCAAATATAGTCCACAGATCCAACTTTTCATTAATTAATTAATAATTACTATTGGTCTTAGTGATGAGACAGTTTTTTAAAAGAATTCCTAACACTCTTTCGAGTAAGGATGTACTGTGATCTGGTGATCCTGATGGATATTCACCTTGTTGATGCCTGTCAGCCATATTTTAAAACAAGTTCATTAAACAAGTTATAGAAGATAAGTTCACTGTGTCTAATATTTACGTCTTGAATTTGTCTACATTTATTTTCTAATTCTTTTCAGAATTGGAATTGAGTTGGATTGTACTTTTATCTGTTAGTTGTAATTAAGCGTTTCTATACAGTTCACAAACTGAAGAATGCTTAAGATGAAGTGCTTAAGAGGGGCAACGTTGATCTACAAATAGGCAGATAGAAAAAAAGTTGGTGATCTTCCTATAATCTCTAATACAGCTGCCACATATGTGAATAGGTGTTCAAACAGGCAGAATGAAGAATGAACATGCTAGACAACAATGCTGAGACCGACAGTTTGACAATGTGAACCCGACATGAGCCAGATTACGAAACAATAAGAAAGTTGACTTCAATCCGTCAAGTAAGATTGTGGCTGGATAGCAAAGAGTGAACAACTTAACATCAGGTGTCAAAGTCAGTATGAGTGTAATCTGCTACATGTTCCACCAGCTTTTACCCGGGGTGGAACAGTTCATGCAAAAAAATCCATCCCGCTCAGTTCAGAGCATACACAGTAAAGCCTTCTATTGGCTTTAAAGTGCCAGTGTTTTGTTTTTCATGTTTCACTGATCTGGAGCATCGGTGTCCAGTGTTAGAGGACATGTCAGCCGCATCCTTTCAGTCTTCTGTGTCGAGCATAGAGATATATAGTGCCATAATGACGGCAGGAAGAACCTGGATGATAAAACTATGTACAAACACTGTGTGACATGTGACGCGAATGCTAGCAGTGACACCTGCTGCTAAAGATAGCAGTGACAAGGACACACCCTCCCAGTATGTCACTGACAGCACACGGAGGAGGTCAGTGAAAGTATAAACCATAGCATTTTTCGGACTAATAGCGAAAGATCTATAGCATTACTCTGCCACAAGAATGCCAGAAGTAAGTGATTTGGAGTAACTGTCAAGTCAGTAGGGAGTTCAGAAAAGTCACCATCCTTTTCATGAAAAAAGGAAACATGAAAGTGGTTCATGTCTCTGATAAAGATGCCCCTTGGACACCTCTCTAAGAGTAGTCCTCTATGCAGACCCTGGAACGTGCTGGAAGGCACTACATATCCTATCAGAGAACCCACTGAGATCTCCCAGGAGCAGCTGAGGACACGACTAGAGGAAGTGTACCTTGTTTAACCTACATCTGTTAAAAATTGAGCCTACAATAGTGCCGCAGATGCAACCCAATGAAATAATAAGCTTCTTCTAAATCTTCAAAAAGTAGATTATATCCTTGAAACATCACTGTATATAAAATGCTCAGGTCCATTTAATGAGTTTTTTCAGATAGAATAGTGAGCCCGGTGGCTGTTATAAGCAGTGGAAGAAATCTCTGACCAAGCTTGGGGCTATTTTGGTTTCACACCTGCATGTTCATTAAATTATCTAAAGTGATGTGCTGTGTTGTGTTGATAAAGGCCAGACTCAAGTCTAAGTGGCTCTTTGAAGGATAATATCAAGTGCTAGAGAGGGCGGGGGAAATATTTCAAGCACACATCAGTGCACATGCACTTAATCTTTTACCTACTTCTGAAAAGTTTCTTTTGTTTTCTTCATCTCATCGCTTTTGTGAACCTTAGCCCTCCGAGCTTCACAACAAACACATGTATTTGGCCTCTTAACTTACTCTCAGAGTGACAGTTCCCTCATCCTTGATCTGCATCCAATTCCTTGCTAACCAGAGTGGCACCATCCGCACACTCAGGGAGTTCAGGAGAGAGCAGAGAAAGACATGAGCAGACCGGACCGAAGTAGACCTAGAGACGTACGCCTTGTTGCTACTTCATTCCCAGATTATAAATGGGCCAGAGAGGTGGGGACAAACAATGAATGCTAATAACTCAAATACATTTATAAATGGTGGAAATGTCGCTCGAAAGTCTGACATACTGTATTTAATCCTAAAATGGATTTTTAAGAGTCACTGAGTAAATTCAAGGGTTATAGACAAGCAAACAAAGGAATAATTTAAATGTTAGAAACTCTACACTATGTAATCTGATTGGACGGCTCACTACACAGAACTATCCAGCAGCAATATTTGTAACTGAGTGTGTGAATGTGAAAAAAAAAAACATTTTGAAGCACCAGCGGGTTGCTGAAGATGCTGCATAAAAGAGCTATACATGTTCTTTGCATTTTGCATACATGTTCTCTGCATACATGTTGTGAGACTGAATCAATGACATGTCAATGTCAAAAATTTATCTCTTCTTCAAAAACTATTTGCTGAGATGTACCCTGTTTCTTGATGAAAACAAATGTCAAACAAATAAGCACATTTGGTGCAATACACTTGCTGTACTTAAATATTAAGTAGTTCTTTTTATGGTGACTCCTCACTGCACTTTAAGCTTGACTGAATGAAACCTACAACAGGGAGTAGGGCCGTCTCCACTGGACTTTGATGAAAAAAAGAGGACTCAGCATGAAAATTAGAACAAGAACAACTTCTAGGTGCTTCTCGCCTTTCAATTGAGCTTCAAAAGTGCCTCTGAGGTTACTTCTCACGCCTCAGAGCAGGCTGCAGTGCACTCCAGGGGTAACCAGAGCAATGATAGATGCCAGGCTTTATCACTATGGCAACACTAAACCATGCCAGCACAGACTTACAGGATAAACCCAAACTGACACAACTGTCTGAGCACTTCACTTTCCAAAAAGCAGACAAACACTCCTTCCTGCTTCTGATTGTTGAGTTGCTACAGGGAACAGTGGTTTCATGCTACGGTGTAGGCTGCAGAACACGATACGCCTCATCTACTACACACACAAACGTGATGGTAGTAGTAGCAGTTAGCCTGTACCTACATCGTTCTATACCGGGATCTGGCAACGAGTAATAGATCTTCCCAACTCAGTGGGTGCATGTCAAAATAATGCAAGCAACAGGATATTGCTACAACATGTCCAATCATATGTATCTATATGAGACAGACCAATGCGACTGATGATATTTAATGGTTTGTGCCAAGATGGACCTCCTTTTTTTAAATTACCTCCTGCAGTGTTATAGTACTATAATAAACCTATTAATGCTGTTAAAAGCAAGCATCTAAATTTCACGGCATATGTTGTTATGATACATATGTTATGAACGTGAACACTTGGAGACGTGAAGATTCAGAGAGAAACTGTGAGGATGTAACCAAGCTGTAGCCCTTGTCATACTGTCCCGCCTCAGTGGATGGTAATGAAAAATATGCCCTGCATCATAATCACCAGTGACCCTCACGCTAAGACTTTGATTGGCTCCTCCGTGGCCCCATGGGTATCCTCTGAGCAAGGTCCTGACCAGCGACTGGTCTGGACCTGATGAGAATATTCATGACCGTGTATGTTTGAAAGCCAGCAGGCTTACATTGATTTGTTTAAAATAACCCAGGGAGCTGCCAGGGGGTGTGAGCCAGGCAGCGTGACGATATCCAACAAATGGGACAGGGAGTGCAAAGTATGTCATGCATTTGTAATGTTTCAAAGTCATGAGCTATCACAAAGTTCATCAGATTTAAACTGAAGGACAGATGTTCCACTGAAGTTTTGTGTGTAAATTTATTTTGACCACAATAACCTTTTCAGCATCATATCGGTGATCTCATGACATTATACTCCTGGGAGGATTTGTGCAAACAGAACCATATGATGTTACACACCTTTTTCTGGCAAGGCCCATGTGTACCCATAACGTCTCATCTGATCAGCTCAGGTTTTGTTTTGGTTTTTTTTCACTGGACTGGATGTCAGCAAAAGAACTATAGTCTAACCTGAGAAATGGCAAGGTTAATTGTTCGGGGATTATATGGCTTTCAAGTCATTCATGCTATTAGATGCAATCCATGTGTGCATGGTGTGTTTTTGTATATTTGTGTGTATATTGGCACTCTATTTCATATTTTAAAACTTCTGATTGCTATCTCTGAAATTGTCTCGCTAAACTCAAAAAGTGGAGCCAAATCATCTCTACGACCTCTGTGATAACACCTCCTCTGTTCTGTATTTTAATGAAAGATATTATTTCTTTTCACTTTAATCCCAAAAAAATGTAGTAATACCAGCCACTATATATATATATATATATACTTATATATACGTCATGGGAGTAGCATTCTGACTGCAGTTTCCCTTGCTGAGATTGAGAATTTGCTTACGTTTTTTTTGTTGTTGTTGTTGTTGTTGTTGTTGTTTTCAATTTTCTTTCCTTTCCTTTGTTGAATCTTATTTTCTGAAGTTGATTGTTAATTCCACCGGCATATATTTTCACTAACAAACAACTAGTGTAATGTTATTCAAAAAGGGTGGATTAGAATCTTGGTTTTGATGTCACATAATGTTAATTTAATTTCACTATCATAACATAATATCTCTTTAAGAGGTATTACCTGGTTATAACCTAATGATTGAAATCATCAGGTTATAACCAGGTTATAAGCACAGTATCTTGGTTTCTGAGTGAAATTAAAGTGAAATGGATTGTGACAAGAAGGCAGAGCTGTTGTAGAAATGTCTATTTATAGCATCTGAGATGTTTGACTTTCATAAACTGGCAGTGCTTTGCAGTGGTTGCACAAGTGAGTTTAAATCTAACACAAAACCCCAAAGCAAACCTGCCTCTCCACCAGAAAGTATGTCAAACACATGCAGCATGTGTGAAGTAATATTTTTAACCGATGTCCATTACCATTAGAACTTTGTGTTTTTTTTCCATGGATTGATGTAAATTATGCCTCTAATGTATTAAATACTGACTGTAGCTTTATCACAGGGTACGGGCATTCAGACATGATGCTTCGCTCACGCAATTTTCTCAACGCCTCCAATGCAAATTAGCGTATTTGATCTAGTTGTCGTTGTTCAGAACATTTTGTCGGGGGACTGACTGCTGGGGTTGATAATTAAAAAAGGGAGAGCCTTGTGCTGCCTTCATTTCTAAGTAACAGAACAAATTTCAGAAATTATCTGAATTGGCAGACAGATGAGTAATGTCTGGTGGGTAAAAAGGGAAAGCTAAGGCATCGGTTCAGTGTGTGTAAGCAAGCAAGATGGTGGGTTTCCGGAAGACTCCATTACAAGGGTTTAGTAATCCAAACAATGCAAATCTGTGTAAAAAGTGCCTTTTGTACATAATCCTAACACATATACTCTGAGATTTATGCGCCAAAAAAAAGTGGACTGCCAATATGAGTAGGTGATCTTTATTTGAATATGTAGACGCAGACATGAAATGAAAGTGCGCAAGATGGAACAATTAACTTGTGATTTTCTAAACTGCACATTAAACACTTACAAATTGTTGTGATGTTTTTATGATGATTTTCACAATGAATGTTTAAATATTTTCTCTACTGCTGGCATAGTTTCTGACATGATCAAGAAATCTGCAAGAAATGTTCAGTATTTTCCACTTGAACTGTGTCAGCTTTGCCGATTCTTTTTCTATCAACAGTATGTCTGATTGCAGGTAACAATCAAACTTCAGTCCTCTTTGACAAACTGAAGGAGTCTTGATGTTTAAACAGGCAATTTCATGATGAGACCTAATCTGAAAAGGATTTGGCAGATTGATTTCTGGAGCACATCTCACAAAATCAGTTGAAGTGATTCGCATGGCAATAAAAATAAAGAAATATAAAACAAACACAGGATGTCACAAAAAGTGACTTTCATAGAGACCCTGTTAAATGTCTTTAAATGCATTTATTAAATGTATCTTATGTAACTAATATGTGACTAAACTGTGCAGCTAGAGCCAACGGTAAAATCAATACTGCTGTTATTACTGGTAATGTAGCAGCTAATGCTAGGACAAAGCCACTGGTTCACTTCTTTAACTCATTAATGCCACATTAGATGGTGTTTTTGTCACAACCAAGGTTAGAAGTAATGTCAAAAAAACAACTGATAAAAGTATCCCTGTCTAAAAGAAACTAATTCAAAGGGATCATTTGATCAGTCCTATATTAAAATGTTTTCACTATGCAGGACAAGAGATATGAGGCAAAGGCACCCAGCCTTTATTTGGAGACATTCATATCTCTGTGTACATGTGTAGAACATGAATTTGACTTTGTTAAAACATTGATTTGCTTCCTGCAGAGCATTACTAGTTTGTAGTCAGGTTATGAGAATGTGTATATTGGAAAGCAGAACGCCAATGTGCATCACGGTATGAACAGACCCACTGCAATATGTTCTGGAGAATACCTTGCAGGGGGCACAGCAGACAACAGATCATTATTGCATGATTACCATATGCTTGTGTGACTGTGGGTTCAAACCTGGTGCAGAACCAGGTGGTTATTTATGTCCAATCTCATTTTATCTGTCACTCAATTAATGAAACACAGTATCTTTAAAAAAAAAACCTCAGTGAAGATGAATGATGAAATCTTTTTGCTTCAATAGTCCGATTCAAATCTGTGCTTTTCTCCAGTTGATCTTGTTGAGTTGACTCTAACGCTTGTCTATAAAAAAAGACAAGTTGAAAACAAGAGACCGTTTGTGCTTGTGGAGGTTGCTAAAGGAAAAAAGACATCAGTTCTCACTTTGTACAGATGCACGTGTGTCAATGCATTTATGTATGCGCTAGCTGGCAGTGATTCACTGATAAAAGCATACGGGGATAGTGTAGACTCTAAAAGATTAACAGTGTGTCAGTGTCATCGGATTCAAATGTCTCTGCATTATAAATGTAAAAATGAGTTTAAAAATACACAAGACTGTGAATTATTCAGCCAATCCCTCAAACTCTGAGAGGGTTTTGCCTTGATGCTGCACAGCAGCAGCCGGTAATGTGGCCAATAGCTGAGAAGCCCACCAGTGACATGAAATTGTGGAGGTGAACTGTTTGATGTAAAACATTTATGTTATGCTCTGCTACTACAAAACCCTAAGTATAGATTAATGCAGAACAAAAAGGGCACAATTAGTTTATTAAAAGCAGTGGAATAATTAGGCAGGGAGAACATACCACCCACTGGGTGTGCAAATAAGGCACTTTGTTTGGTTGCCGCTAAACTCACTCTTGTGTATATTTGCTGTCAACGAGGGAGGCTTTTAAAAATGTTTTAATAAAAACAATTCTCAGGCTTGTGAAGTAGTTAGGTTATAGTGAGAACATTTCATATGATTCATGTGGATTAGAGCTTTAAAGGCAAACTAAATCCTACAAAATGTCTGCTCTCAACTAAATTATACATGTATGCATGACTCAAATATATCCAGTGTGCATGCTGCCTGAAATCACATCGTTAAACTTCAGTACATCATGTCATTGGATGTCTTGTGTCTGTCGCACTGACCCGTGTGTGTTTACTGCCATCTTGTGGTGACAAGCACAACTACATGATGGGATGAGTCATCCAGCTGACTGCTTTCATAGGCTGTGCCAGAGAAGGACCCATTTAAGTTAATACATTAGTCTCTTTTAACATTCACAACTGATGTAAGGAAATCTCTAGGTCTGTTAAGAAGGGGTTGAAACAACAGCATCAACTGTACGTGCTGAGTGAAAATGGAGGGGAGTGACAGAAGGATGGAGGTAGGGAATTGGGTGCTGTGAGGCAAGACTACGTGAGCCAGCAGGCCAAAACCACAGACAACTGTTAACCTGCTTATGATTATTTTTAGCAAACAGAGAAATTGCAATGCAACTGTGTCCAAAAAAGGTTATTTACATAAAAGTCAGTAAACTTTTTATTACCATAAATGTAGCTCAACCGTTCACTCTGGTTTCTTCCCATAGACCAAAAATATGCAGTTAAGTTCCCTTGGCACTCTAAATTAAAGTATATGTCTGTTTAGGTCAGGTCTGTGATGTCTGTTTATGTCAGGTCTCGAAGGTATCAGATGACATCACCTCCAGCTTCCTGTGACACTGCAGACCCTGCATTTATTCCATCATAACACATTCCATAACACTGTTCACATTTCAGCTGGTCGCCAGTTCCCGGTGCAACATGCATATTTTCCACAATGCCCTTTTCCATTTGAAACTGTCAACAAGAGCAAGACTAGAACAGTCGTGATTATATGCATTCATGTCCTGACGGTGTCTGTTAGATTCTTGGGTACAGGATCTAAACAGTCAAAATAGTCGTAGTTATAATCGCTAATCATTGCATAAAAGTGTGCACCTTGATATACTGTCACAAGAGCAATCTGGAGCCTGACAACTAACAATTCAAATTGCTGCCAAAATCACACATTTCCACACAAACTGGCATCTATAGACTTTAATCACTTTAGTCAGCAGACAGGATACAGCCTCTGTCTGCACTGACCTCGACTGGGTTGGTGGAGGGGTCTGCACTCTGCCTTAGTGTGTGATATGTGTGTGATATGTGTTGAGTGTGTTTGATGTATTATTTGTTTGATTATTCAACTACATAAAATGTCACCGATAAGATCTTTAATTCAATGAAGTGTATCATGAAGCCACGCGGGGATAGATAAATTATGCAGAGCTTTTCAGCATCGCGCTGATAATGTCACAGGTGTTTATCCTTTCTCTGAATTCCTTTCTTCCATAACCAGCAGAGAAATTGCCATAAGACCTCTAAATGACTTTAGACTACAGTCAATTTCCAGGCCCAAAGCTCCATGAAGCCAAGTAATACTGAAGTCCAGTCCACCATGAAAAGTATTTAGGCTGGTGCTCTATTCATGCGAGGATAAATAGCTCTCCTTGCACTTGTCACGTTAATCTTTTTAATTGTGTGTCTTTTCTTAATAAATGTTTTGCTGCGCTTCATTTAATACTTGTTTTGATATGCTTCATTTAGTAATACCATAAACAAAAGCAAGTAGTCTTTTTCAAAGACTACTTCGTCGAAATTTACATCCGATTCCAACATGAGATGCAATCTTCCTATGTGACAGGTTATTTCAGTGAAGATATTGTACCATCAGAAAATGATTCGTTGATTTAATAACTTCATTATGTGCTGCTGTTTACGTATTGACTTTACTTTTGACTAAATACATCAATTTAGGTTACATCATAATAATATAACTCCATATTCAATACATGAATGGCTTCATTTGTAAATTCTGTTCTTGTCCAACACGTGTTTCCTCTCCAGTGTCAGGAAATTACATCATTACACTATTTTTAACTAAACAGCCTTTGGGGAAACTGATCCATCTTCATTTGCAGCCCCCTCTCATTTCGAGCACATCATAAGCTCCGCTAGTCTGTACAAACACGCACCGTGAAAGGAGAGGAAACATATTGTGACGCATCGGTGACATTGACGAAGTGAGAGTGCAGGCACAGTGCAATGTAACAGCATGCCGCCACTTATGAAAACACCTGCTCCATGCTGACAGCATCTTAACCTTCCGTCACCTAAATCCCCATGGGAGGATTATACATGACACGTGTAGGACAGGAGGGTGTCAGGAGGTGATGGGGATGAGGTGGAAGATGGGGTAACAGAAGTTACTTCAGAAAGAAAGAGTTTCAGAGGGGAATGTAAACAGAGCAACAGCTGAATAATAGATCAGAGGCACAAAACATACAAGTGTTTGACAAAAGTAATTAGAGAAGATGTGAGGGGGAGTGCTGAATGAGAGGCACAATTAGCAGCAACAATATAATTGGTGTTGCCATGAACTATTAAAATAAATGGTACATGCATTCTTTTTTATAAGTTGCATGCAATCATGGGTGTCACTCAGAATCATTTCTCACATTTGCCAAATACCAACAGGACCTACCAGCTCGAGTTGTTCGAACTTCTTCACCCTAAAATAAAATTCTAAAAATGTTGCCACCAACCTGCAATCATCGTCTAATAAAACTTTAAGAAAGCCACACACTCCTGGTCTACTGCAGCCGCAGGCGCAAACATCAATGTTCAACCTTGAATAGAGCTCGGGAGCTCTGTTTACATAATGTTCCCATCAAAACCTTAAAGTGATTATGATCATCAGTCAATATTCATTCCACCTTCCTCCAGTATTGTGTAAATATGTAAATAATACCTAATTTGGGCAGTTGAAAAGCATTTTGTGTCAAGAGGACTTTTAAATGGTTGATGAAGCTTCATATGCATGTTAATGAGATGTAACAACTCAGCTTTGAAGCCAAAAGTAAAAAGCTAAAGTGATAGATTAAATTAGAAAAGTACTCCACCCAGTCAGGTATCTGCTGCATTGAAAGAGGTTATAGAGGCCACCAGGGAACCGCTACACCTAAAAGTCTGCTGCTAGATAAGAGAGGGTTATTTGTCCACAGATGGGTTCGATCACAAAGTGCAAACATGCTGCTGAGTATAATTAAATGAGCTTGAAAAGCATCTGACAACATGTGCTCACAAGCAGACGAACTGTGGGTGGTTTGTCTTGGTCAGTGAAATAAATGGAATGGGATCTGAAGATGTACATTAATGTTATGTGCTCATGGACTGGCCTATTAATCATCATTGTATTGAGACAAATCTATCCAGACATATCCAGAAGATATTTGTCTGTTTTGCTGAACATTTTCGGTGTGAACCAAAGTGGTGGATGGAATCTTAACAAACAAAAAAACTCCTACTAAAAGCTATTTCTTATCAATCTATGATAATAAAAGAGAAAGTTCTTACCCAAAGAAGAAGTTACTTCAGTGTCACCATGCATGTGGGATTTGTCCAGTATGCAAAGGATGATGAATGTGTTTTCTCCCAGCTGAAAGGCAGCTAATGGAGCAGGCAGTCGTGTTAGACAAACGGCTCCTGACAAGGACATGAAAGACAGAGGACATCGAAGAGTTTCTGAGTTAAATCATCGTCCACCAGATGACAGATCAGAGGAATCTTATGTGACAGGGGTCACACAATTACATCCTTCATGTAACATTCATTTTCACATTCTACACACTGTGAGACATCAACATTGTTTTTATATGACAAAAAAACAATGACCACAAATACTGTGGCACATTTTATGAGTATTAAGTGAACAAGTGACAGCAGCACAATAGTCTTTTATTATGTTAGTTATATTGTTTTTTTCCCCCTGTGTTGTCATCTTGGTTGGAATCTGATTTAGGACAGAATTTTCACTATTGACTCTTGAATTAATAACATTCCTGCACATATGAAGGATGAAGCATTAAGCTTGTCATTTCTGAGTATGTTTATATAAAAGCCTTAAGTGTTGGGTGTATTTCAAAAATTCTTTGTCTCTACAGAAAGACGTATTCTACTGATAGCATGTTAATCCTAACCTCTTTTGAAACAGTTTGCTTGTCCTCACTTGACAATGTCGTCCCGCTCTTGTTAAATACTCATGGGCTTAACCACTCAGCTCTTTCTATACAACTTATGACTGTTTAATCCTGTCAACAACAGGGATTTCTGTCAAAGTATCGTTGAATTTGAGAAATGACAGAGGGAGGGGATTTACCGTGGGGTAAAATGTTGATTCAGGACTGGAACGTCCTTGAAAAGGGAGGAACATTATTGATTATTTTTTCACTAATCTGGCCTATTTTGTCAGTTGGATGAGTTTTTGCAACTTTAGTTTCACTGCATTGCACAGATGACACATGCTCGTGCCTAATTTATTTTACCTCTTGACTGTATGAATGATTTATGGCTTCTTGTCACTGACTCCCTGATTGGGCCATCACTGTCTAATGAGGTGACATCAGCATAAACAGTTCTACATCTGACATCCATAAAGTAGACCTCTGCTCAGCTACACTAACTTCCATCACACCCACCACCGATTCTCATTTATAATGGTGGCATTTCAAACTCAGAATTAGTTGAACTATAGTGCACATAATTTCTACTGCTAGACAATAAATTCAGTGTTCAGACAAATCATAAATCTTAAATACAAGGAAAATAAAAATGAATGGTACGACCTGCCTGTAATCAGCCAAAAGGAGGTTTCCTATTTATACTATAGACGTTCGTTCAAACCCCCAATAATGAAAACAGCACAAACTGTTGAAAACTGGACATTAAAAGTGTGGGGGAAAAACTTCTTATGTCACAAAATAACGATAAAAATATAGAGTCATGTAGGGACTCAAGTCACCAGAGTACTGAGAGCAGCAGGCTCTTCATATCTGTTTTCTTTTGTATTATATTTTTTAACTTATATTTTTATCTATGTATTGAATTTGTTTTTTGGGGGGTGGGGGGGGTTGGAGTAGCAGATCACTGAAATTAAAAAAGAAACAACATATAAAACAAGAACGCCTTGTAGGTCAGTTATGAAAATGGGTCAAATGAATACATAACTTTTCTGTAGCAATGGAAATAAATGAGGGATTGAAAGTCAATGTAGTCGTAGAACTATCAACTTGTGCTTTTTATAAGTGTTCGCTTCATGGGAATGTCTTTGCGTATGGAATGTTGTATACAATATTACGTCGGACTATTCGTTTGATCCTTAGCGGCCGCCGTACTCCTGGAGCAGCAGTAGATGCGTTCTGTCTGTAGCCGTGTTAATGCTAAACATTTGGTGAAGATATGGCCGAATATTCTCATGTGAAATCAACCAAACTGGTTCTGAAAGGCCTTAAGAAAGGGTGAGCTTGTCTCTTGGGTAACACGACTAGTCGCTGTTAGAAGAAGTTAATAATACTGGTTATAGAATTGTGGTTTGTTTTAGTTGTGCTAACGGTAGCTATGCTAACTTGTAAATATAAGCGTGGAAACGTTTACAAATGTGACGGTGCGTCACACAAAGCTTCTCATTGCATTTTGAGAATTTTGAATCGTTTTAGTCCTACTACATTTGCT
The DNA here is from genome assembly GCA_901007665.1 of Aeoliscus strigatus. NCBI lineage: Eukaryota > Metazoa > Chordata > Actinopteri > Syngnathiformes > Centriscidae > Aeoliscus > Aeoliscus strigatus. Next base: position 355,088 of record CAAKHB010007310.1, read on the forward strand.
TCAATACATTGCCAGTATAGGTTATAGACTGTTCAAGAGAACTTTGAACACCAGTGTTGGAAAAAACCCCGTCTTGACTCGGACGGGGGTTTTAGACAGAGTCGGACAACAAAACGTTGCAAACATGATCAACACACCGTCAATTACCATGTATCTGAATCCATCTGAGAAGGTTTTGACAACATTTGACGTGAACTATAACTGGCAACAAATATTACAATTTATAAATGACACAAGATACAACCCTATGATTTTAAAATGAAACATGTATGTGCATTTATTCTTGGAGCCCGGCGAGCTGATGTACGAAACTCTCTTTTAATATTCTACTAATGATTACCGTAATGGTTTTCAAATGAATAATTAATTCAAAACTAACAATGTTTTACTTTGTCACGTGTCAAGTTACATCTAGAATGTAATGTCAATTTTGATATATTGTATGTGATTCCTCAGTCTATTCAAAGACAAAACATGCTGTCTGAGAATCTGTAGCTAGTATTCATGTTAACCCGGTTCTGTGTTTTTAACCACATTAACCTTCTCAGTTGCAGTTTTAAGGCAAATGTATCGCTGCCCAATCTGGCGTCATGTTTCATCATACTCATGATCTGAAACTGTGCAGTCGGTAATTTATTAAGCAAATTCAGTATCCACATCTTATTCACGTTATATTCTTCTCTTATTTCCACAAGAAAAAGGAAGCACAAAGACAAGAAGAAAAATGCTTCAGATGGAGAATCAAAACCTGATATTGTGGGTATGTTTTTCTGTTAAATTCGTCATGAGAGTCAGGCATCTTTTGATTGTATTTTCTGTTTTCCCTTCCAAATTTTCATGCGTACTTGCATTTAAAAGTCAGCCTGCTTTAGTGTTGTCAGTAACTTTTTGTAGGTAATTGTCAGTTTACATTTGTAAACTAATGACACAACGTCATAACGCAACTTAACCTAGTAATAATAATAACAATAATAATAATGATGGGTGCACAATAAATAATTATTAATAATTATCGCAATTAGGACGCCATACATATCGGATCGGCAACTTACAGAAAAATACAAAGTGATCCCTACACTCCCGCATCCTCGGATGGATGGAAATAAGGACATAAGATTCACTACTGAGTTATGGATGTGTGGTGTTACTCCTATTAGCTCGATAGGTCTTTTTACTATACACTTAAATACGGCTTAAGTTTTCATTTGATAAGTCATATGAAAGTGTTTGGGGTTTGTTTGTTTGGTTTTTTTTTATTTAAAAAAATGAGTGAATTTCTAGAAACCGAACTATTTAGTCTTTTTTTTGTTTTTGTTTTTTGTTCATAGTATTGATGTCATGATAGGTGGTGAGGACAAATCTACAGGTACAGTTGTGAAATCACCTTTGTGTACTAGTCTCTTACGTCCAGGTGTGCACAAACTACAGGTGAATATAAATTAAAAAAAGAATAAATGTTGTCGGTTCTAAGTTAAGTTATAAAATATTGTTTATCCCTAATTACAACAGTAGTGATGTAAGTAACACTAATTGGTTACATTAGAGGCAGAGCTATAATGTTAAATTAATCTTTGCTCACTACAGCTTTCATTTTTCTTACCCTCACCTATTTCTAAAAAGTTATCGGTTATAGTATCGGTAGGAAAAAAACAGTTATTGTGCATCTCTAATAATAATTAGAGACTTTATTTGTATAGCACCATACATGCAGCTCAAAGTGCTAGTGATAGAAGTAGTTCTCACCCACAATGCTGTTATCTCTGAGTTTAAAGACACCAGTTCTAGAACATGTAGATCCAAAACTTTAAAGTAGGTAAACAGTTTCTTGCAAATAGGAGCTATACTGTCACCATCCAGAGTTTATTTGGATTTCATGCACTGAAATGTGTTTTTACAACTTTGTGTCTTTTCCCACTCATCAGGTGGTTGGTGGTCTGTCAGTAGTTTTGGAGAAATCACTGGAACCGTTGCTATAGAGATGCAGAACAACTCCTACATTCATGCCCTGGATACTGGTCTGTTCACAGTTGGCGCGCCCCACAAAGGTAGAGATTTTGGAGGTCCTTAATGTGGTTTATCACTAGGAAAATAGAATTAGAAACAGAGTAGCTCCCCTAATTTAGGATGACCAATAAATATAGAACAGATGAAGAATGTTGTGTGCTTCAAATCAGACAGGATAAAATGTGAATATAATGCAATCTAAGCTGGTCTCAGTTTTATTTTTCACTTTTTCATTTAACAATGTGGCACTAACAACTGTCAAATTCTGTTTAGAATTGTTCCAAAAACTAAATTTAAGCCATGTTTATGCTCGAGGGGGCGCTTGAATCCACAAAGCAGCAACTAATCAAGTTGTAAATCTGGACATCAGATTGAAAAGTCTGAGCAGGGGTTGAGTTGAGGGCAAGGACAGAGCACGGAGAGTTTCTCCTCAGGCTTCAAGCTGACGTAGTGTGGCTCAGAAAATAGATTGGCACCAATTAATTCAGCCCGCGTTTTTGTCAAACCAGTGAAAATGGCTGGGAAACTCAAATATCCCATTCCCAGAGTGGGTCTGCCTCCACCGCATGTACATAAGCTCATTTTGTAACAGATGAAAGAAAATGTGGGCTTGCAGAATAGAAAGAGATATTCAAGATTTCTCCCCTCTTTTTACTGTATTTTCAGTGCAGAGGTTGAGCTAGACTTTATTTTGACTGGCAAGGTCATAAAAGACCTGTCATAATCTATTTTTAGCCGTTATTTTAATTTTTAAAATGATAACGTCATATTCAATAGCTTTTAATTAATATTCCGTCTGACCAAGGTCAACAGAGAATCCACACCGTGCCATCACATTCAGCAGATGAATGAATGAATCGTGTGCCTACTTGTGCGTAAAAAAATGTGGGATTGTTCATGTTCTCATGTTTCTTTTGATGTTGTTCTGGAGGCTGAAACTGCGCTCTGCTGCCACACTGAGCACTGGAATTACAAGCCCCACTTCAAAGTTCTACAGTCAGGGAACATTTCGCCCAGTGAAGTGATCAGAAGTCGGAAAGACTCTCTGAAACAAGGTCCTGCAAGCTGCCACTTCAGTAGGAGGAAATCCTGCAGCATGCGCTCCGTCTGCAGTGGATCAGCTGCACTGGAGCCGCTCATCTGCCGCAACATTCTTCTGAGAGAAGCCAACAAGTTCATGCATCAAGAGAGGCAATCGCAAATTAATATGCTCGCTCGCTACCAAGTGGCCAGGGATGGGAAATGCAGTCTGTCAAAATGACGGCTGGCCTTCAATTTTCCTTTCACCGTTTTAAACCCGTCATATTCGGTTAACACGACCCCTGATTGCAACACAACATTTATTCTGAATGACTCGGTGGTGAACTGGAGCCACTGCACAGCCAGAGGCTTTAAATTATTAATTAGAAAATTGTATAAGTAAAACATGAGGCAGTGCTCAGGGATACAACTGGTGTGAGAGGAAACTTTGCACATTTTAATTTTAACACGTGATTGTTATTTAGTTACATTTTCTTTTTTTACGCAAAAGCTTTTCCTGTCAAAACTGTCAAATGAAATTTTTCATGGATCATAATATTACCTGCCAACCACATGGAATATTAAGTTTCTGACAAATCAAACACATTTATAGTGTATGTCGAGTAATTAAGGGATGTTTTATTAAAATACACTGTTGGTTAAAGGTTTTAGAACCACCTTAAGAAAAAAGAACAAGATGGTAGCTTAAAAACATGGAGTGGCCAGCACAGTCTCTAGACTTGAACCCCATCGAGCGGGTTTGGGATGAACTGGACAGGAGAGTGAAAGTAAAGCAACCTACAAGTTCTACACAGTTATGGGAATGTCTGCATCAGAGTTGGGAAGAACTTTCTGAAGAATATTTGATTTCCATTGTACAAAGAATGCCATGAGTGTGTTCAGCTTTTGTATCTGCCAAATGATTTATTTTTTCCTTTTTTTTCAATTATTTTTTCTATACTTATATAGTTTTCTTTAATAGCACACTGACACATTAAACGGCATAATTTTCAATAATATTCTGGATAAGTCAGGGTGTTCTAAAACATTTGACCAGTGTTGTACATGAAGCATTTAATGAATACTGTTTTTCACAGATGACGAAGGGCCAGACCCTCCTGAACAGTTCACTGCCGTCAAGCTGTCAGACACAAGGTGAGCGCTCAAACACAGATTGCACATTGTTTGTACATCGGAACTTTTCATTTTGTGTAGTTGGACATAAAATAATTTACCATTCCTCTTTGAGGACATACTTCCTGTTGTGGACCAATGTCTCGAAATTGATGACAAGTAATATGATACTGATCAAATTAAAACTAGAAAGTTATTTCCCTGTAGGCGCAATGTTTAGTCCATTTACAGAAACATACAGTGGTAATAATTTATGTGAACCTGTTGCAGGATTGCCTTGAAGTCTGGATATGGCAAGTACTTGGGTCTCAACTCTGAAGGTTTAGTCGTGGGACGATCTGATGCCATCGGCTCCAGGGAGCAGTGGGAGCCCGTGTTTCAAGATGTGAGTCTGTGTTTCCTACACTGTATTAAATGTTCAGCCAATATTTGAAACCTGGGTCTTGTTTATAATGTGAGCACGTTCTCATATTGTGTCACAGTGGATAGTTGAAATGTATTTGATGGCTCTTCACCGGCTTGTACAGTAGCTGATGGGGGTCGTACCTGTGGGTGTGGCGAGATCTCATGCCACAAGATCTCGCAAGATTAAATCGTGACAATATTTCTCATTAAAATGAAAGGCTGTCCTACAAAAAGTAAAATTGAAAGTGAAAGTGGCTGGGATGAAGGTGCTGACATTACAGCACCAGCTGCACAAAAATGCTGTAACAGCGTTGGCGACACAAACTCTTAAACAATGGAGGAGATGGAGACAGAGAGAGAAGAGAGACTGAGCAGTACATGATCGCTGACACTGAACTCTGTCTCCGTCCGGCTCCATCCAGCTCCTATAATACAAGTTCTAACAGCCAAAAAAGCCACAACGTCTGTGGTTGATTAAGGGACAACAGTGTGCGTTTAACACATCAGCCATGTTCAAACAAAGAATAAAACTATCTACATCCAGTAAAACTGACAGTATCATCACACCCCTACTCATACCATTTCACTGAGGTCATGAACAACTTATTCGCTATGCAAAATGCATCGACCTCATCACAGTGGCACACTGAATCTATAAACAACCTGCCTAGTACAACCTTGAGACTTTCTTCCATCAAATATCAGGAAACCTTTCATGTCTGTCACGACACGTAATCTCACAGTGCTTCTATCTAATCAGCTGCCGCCGCCTCTGCTGTTTTCTGTCTGTTCTGCCTCAGGGTAAAATGGCTCTCCTGGCAGCGAATGCCTGCTTCATCTCCTACAGCGACAGCGGGGACATTGAGGCAAAGAGCAAAACAGCAGGGGATGGCGAGATGCTGAAGGTGATGTGTAAATTGTGTTCTTCCACAAGGTTGCAATCCTTTCTTTTTGAGCATGCGATCTCTGTGGGGACCTGACTCCTGAGTTAGAATGTTTCCAGCCTCTCTTCAGGAGGTTTGTGCTATGGATATTTAACAAAGAACTTCTCCCCCCCACACACCTCCCCTTCCTGGATGACGCACAGATCAGGTCAAGTGCTGAACGAGAGGTCAAGGCTAAAGATGACATCGCAGATGAGGACAGAGGCAATGTGAAGTCCTGCGAGGTCAACTATGTGTACGTACCATCTGAAATGACCGAATTCACAAAGAGTCCAATCGGACAAACAAATGGAGGAATCTTACTTAAGGATGGCACACATCACAGATTTTTCAAACCACCTCAGATCTAAAGACCACACACTTGACGATAAAGCTCACACAAGATTTGTGGTTGTAAATATTACAACATGTTCATTATTTAGAATCTGTGATTTCCTGACTTGGATCAGAAGGGGGCGACAGGGACAATTTTTTTTTTTTTTTTTTTGTGAAATGTTGATGTAAAAAGTAGGTTGTTAAGCACTGCCAGGTGTGTGTTCATTTGTCAGCTCGATGTTCTCTGGGAGTGTACCGGACATTACCCAGGTCGTTGTCTAGAGACTATACTTAGTGATTTGAATACTAACAGCTCAGGTTACGGTGATGTGGACTGTATGTTGTAGTCTGTAAATATTGGTGTGGATGTCTTTCTTGCTAAGGTTTTTGTTTCGCCACCTGCATCCTCCTCTGCACTGAACCACGTCATCTTGATTTGAGCTAAAAGCAATTCGACAACATTTTGCATCCAATTATCTTCCCGTTCTCCAGCTGCATACTGACAGGATTTTGACAGAACCATATATGAGAGAGTGTGTGTGTGTTCCTAGTCTAGTATCTGTTGTAGATGAATTGCTGGGCACTTGGACTCATCATGTGGACATGCTGATAATTGTTGCCCTTGAGCTTGTCTCTTGATGTATTGTTGAGCGTTTCAGATGACTTTCAGGATGAAATGCATCTTGGGAAAAAAACACAGAAAGGGTAGAGAGAAATGCAACTTTATAAGTTCCTGCAGAGATGTTTTTGTGTTTATCGGACTGTTGTGATGGATGTTGTTGTGACTGTTTGTACGGGAATAACAAGATATTTCAGCCGGTGCTGACATGTTTATTGAGTGCAGAATAGATTAAGGCCTCACTCACTCTCAGTGCTTTGAGAAATAAAGAGAGCAGAAATCATTTGTGTAAAAACATTCAGGCTGACATAAATATGATCTGATATCGTGTAAAACTTCTCGACCTGCCTTAATATTTCATTACTATGCAATGTACTAAATAGTGCATTTTGATTGGTGGGCGCTATGAGGCTTAGACATTTAGTCTGTTGCCATGAAGCATTGTCATAAACACCATATTTGACATAGACTGCATACATATTTATTATAACATAATGAATGCTTCATTGTCCACCATCTATATGTACTGTTCTGTGAATTACAGGAAGAAGTTTCAGAGCTTCCAGGACAGGCGGCTTCGAGTTAATGAAGACGACTCATCCATACTGAAGAAAGCAAGACTGGGTGGAAAATTTCACGAAACTCTGCTTGACAGGTATAAATTTATGCAAACAGATGTCTTCCTCAAAGGATGTTTGTAAATGTTTGAATACATTTTACATTAATATTAGCTAGAACACTTGCAATAGAGAGTGTTGTCTGGTTCTTTTTCATCCAGGTTTCCATCTGTTCTAAAGCTATTAGCAGTCTTTGCTCGCAGAGGGAAACAGGCTCAGTGTAATGACAGCAGTCAGACCGTGAGTGTCTGAGTGCTACAAATTCTAGCTCTGCTAGGTTCCCTAACATTACTCAAAATGAATCGTTACTTTCAGATGGTCTGACAATTTAGAACATCTTACACTTCCATGGTTAGAATGTGAAAATGACATTTGAAATACATGTGACACTACATGTGTCATCGAGGATATTTGAGTTATTGCAGTGATGCCATAGTGTGTCTTTACAGCCAAAAGAATCAGTGTGAAAATAAGCAGAATGATCCTTCACAAAGGGCTTGTGAGCAATAACAACCTGACTGAACATGTTTTTTCTTTATTACAGGAGAAGCAAAATGAAAGCAGATAGGTACTGCAAGTGAAGATTCGACTGTGGAATTCATTGTCATTTCTGTCTTTGTACGTGCATTGAGATCAATTTTTTGACATTTTCTTCATTTTTATCATTTGAATAAAACACGACACAGTCTGATTAGTGTGTTTTTGTGGCTCTGTGTGGTTTCCTTCCGTTATTATAAACTGGGTTTTAAAGAACCCAGACGACGGGTTTCCCACGTACTCTATCAATTCAAGTTATCTGTTGCTCCATAAAATTGCCAAACCACCAGACATGGACGGTGTACTGTAGTTGTGAAGATGGGCTTTACAAATGAATTGAACTGAACTGTATTAACGGCCTCAGTTTAAACTTGCTGGAACTGAACCTCTCAAATACACAAGTGAAACTTCCTATTAGCGTGAGTTGAGTAGGTGTGACTTACAATCAGCATTATCATGTTGAGACGTGCTGAGTCGGGTCTCTCCCTCTGACCTCACCTTTGAGCATTCAATGAGCCACTGATGAGTCGGATGGTAAATTTAAGGAAAAAGTTGTTCCTCCACTTCCGTGTGGAAGCAACCACTGTTCCAAGCTAGTTTCCAGGGGTGTGTAGTTTCTCATCGATCATAATATCATGAGAAGGTGGGTGTTTAAACCACATTTTCCAGTAACAGAACAGCATAACAATTACGGAAATTTCTGAATCGTTTTGCGTAACGAGTGTTTTTAGTTTGTTTGCTAACTTCCGGTTTCCCTCTAGCATAAAATGGTTTCGCCGTCACGAGGTAAACAGAAGCAGCTTCTTCACGTCCCACTCGAAAGCAGTTAGAAGACCCCGAAATGGGACGTTGTGTGGTTTTCATGTTGGCAGGCGTATTATCTGTCACACTGGCTCAGTTTATACCGCCGGTAAGTGACGTCTCTGCTGTGTCACTGTGCGTTTAAACAACTGAGTGCTCAACAACTTAGACGTGTGTCATTCAAACCTGTGATGTGCCGTTTGTTGACAGTACACAGAAGACTGCCGCACAGACATGTATCCACCCAAAGGTCCAACGTAAGTACCACCGGTCTGAAAGTGACAGCACTGTCGGGAAATGGCGCATAAACCCAGCTAACGCAGTTGTAGAGTCGCTGAGCGGAGTTGGCGTTTTGTAACATCGGCTGAAGTAGGTTGAGTTGCATTCACACGCACCGCGGAAATAACAATGACGGAGGAGCTGGTTAGACATTAACAGTTCTTAATGGGCGCTGAAGCCTTTGCCTCCTCTTCGTTTCCTATCTTTCCTTTCGTTACGTTGTGTCAACAAGTGCAGAATTAGGGCAAACGTACCATAGATTTAAACAGAAACAAGCCTGTCAACGTTTTACTGCAGATAAAACTATTAGCGAACATCTGAACTTCAATGCTGGTATGTTATTTTTCATTTGCAAGTGTGTTGTTTCCGTGCTGTATAAAAAAATCCTGTAGTTTGTTTTCATAATATGTATTTGTTCTTTTTCATTAAAATGTACTGCATTTTCAAGAGCACTTGAAGGCACCATATCCTCCGACACATTGACCACGATTCCGTAGTGATAGAATCTCTAACTTTTGATTTCTCCTCTTATGACTTATCATCTATGAAGAGCGTGAAGATGCAAGCAAACATTTCAAAACACAACAGCGAGCGACACAATCTGGGATATTCTTTGCTTGAATGATGCACTTGATACATTTTTGGAGTAGAAAGGAGAAAAAAAAGTTCTGATACTATATTTCAGCAGTTTTCGTCAATAGTTTTGCTGTGATATTTTTCTATTCAGGTTTAAAGGAGCTGTCAGTTGGTACACGCTGGACCTGGACTTACCCCCAAGAAAGAGATGGACGACTCTTATTACTGATAAAAAAACAGAGGTAAGCACGCTGATGAGTCATTTCTTTTCTGGTTTAACATTGTTTTGACTGGTGATACGTTCATTTTCCAGCTGGTCAACATGATTGAGGCCATCAAAGAGCTGGCTAATGCTTTTGTACCTAGTGGGAAGCTGATAGAGGTGGTTGATGTAACACTGGTGAGTGTTCTGTGAATGTTCTGTAATTGAAATCATGGAAAGATTAAATTTCCTTTTTTTGCAACTGACGGACATAATGTGTTTCATAATGTGCTCTGCAGCCATTGATGGTGGACACTCTCCCACACCCATTCGGTGATGAAATAAAAGGAATTGCAGATGCGTCTGGTATTCCTCTAGGTAAGAAAACAAAGTCGCTAGTATGATTAGTTCCTGTGGTGCGGGAACGACATGACGTGATGTTCAAATGGTGGACCTTTGGTCCATGTCTCGTCCTAAACCAGGTGAAGTGGTCTTGTTCAACATCTTTTATGAAGTTTTCACGGTGTGTACTTCAGTTGTCGCAGAGGACACTAAAGGTTAGTCATGTTTTCCTGACAATCGGCACACTGATACAAGCAGGCACTGAAATGCTTTGTGCTTTTACAGGAAACCTTGTACATGGCAGAAATCTGGATTTTGGATTATTTATGGGGTAAGGATCTTTTCCTTTCGGTGCTTTTAAAATCATTCTGCTCAAATCAGGTGAAATGATAAGTCGGACTCTTCTCTCTCCCCAGCTGGGATGTGAAAAACAAGTCGTGGGTCGTTAGTGAGATGCTGAAGCCACTCGTGGTCAACGTGGACTTCAAAAGAAAGAACCAGACCGTCTTCAAGTCCACAAACTTTGCTGGATATGTTGGCATGTTGACTGGCATCAAACCTGTAAGTGAAGATTCCTGCCGCTGCAAACTTTTCACACCAATGGAAGAAGGCAAAGACAAAAATGAGAGTTTCCTCGCTTCCCTCGCAGCACGCGTTCACTCTGACGATGAATGAACGCTTCAGCCTTGACGGAGGATACGTAGGTGAGTGATACGCTGCGCTCAGCACCCCCAACACACATGGGCGGTGATTTGGGGCGGGCGGGGGATGAACTAGCTGGTTAATAGGGGTTTGTCACAAGACAGAGAACGGAGACAGAGCAGCACTCGATCAGAGGTGGAATTCTGCTCTGCGCTGCCGTCTCCTCATGCTTTTGGAGGTGGGAGGAAGTACCCGGAGAGAAGCCACGCAAACACAGAAACATCCCGATCTGAATGCGTTTCAAACGAAACTGACACCCACACCAACACAGATGTTAGATGTGCGTTTCATGAAGTCTCCATCTGCAGGAATCATGGAGTGGATCTTAGGAAAGCGAGACGGGATGTGGATGAGCTTCCTCACTCGGGCTGTCTTAGAAAACGCAACCAGGTATTTAGAGGGACATGGGAGTTTTTGACCACTAATAATCATAAGTCACTCGCAACATCCTTAGCAGCAGAACTATGTAAGAACTACATGAGATGTTCCACCTGTGAGATGATGAGCTCTCCTGTCCAAATGTCTCGTCATGTTCAGCTATGAGGAAGCCAAAACTCAACTGGCGCAGAAGAAGCTGCTCGCTCCAGCCTACTTCATCCTCGGAGGAAACCAGACTGGGCAGGGCTGCATCATCACCAGATCCAGGCTGCTCAGTATCGATATCTTAGAGTAAGTACGGATCGACTTCAGAGAAGTGACTGTATAGAGGCATTGTGTAGTTTTCCTGTACAAGAATAAGATTATCTGTGATATCGTGGTTGATAGAATCCCAAGAATCCTTAAAGCTGACGATGACGATGAAGCTTCAGCAGTTTCAAATACTCAGCTCAAGAGGGAATTTACAAGTTTTACAGGCTGAATATTACCGGAATAATCACTCAGTAAGGAAATGTTTGGAAACTAGAGGCTCAAATTTGTCGAAACTGTCCAATCAACTTGCGCAATAAAGACTGCAAACAACCCACATTATCTTCACCAGAACCAAACTGTTGCACACAAAAGAGCTGAATTCTGTCCCATTGAAACCCAGAAGGAGTTGTTTTGTGGTCTGTTGACAACAAAATCAATAACTGTCAATGTTTCACTACCATTTTGGTCCTGTGTTGTGAAATGCTGAACCAAGAACTGCTGATGGTTTTTATTCCAGATCACCTGATGGGACTGTTTTGACAGCATGTGACTTGGTGTAACATCACATGTCAGCTGTTTATTTTTATTTTGTTTATTTTTATTGCTTCTCAGGCTTGACCTGAAATTGGGTCGTTGGTACGTGCTAGAGACAAACTATGATCACTGGAAAGAGCCTCTGTTCCTGGACGATCGCAGAACTCCTGCCATGAAGTGCATGAACCAGACCACACAGGATGTGAGTGCTGTCTGACCGCAACTGGACTCATTTCTGCCTCTGAAGAGGAAGTAAATCAGTTGTCATAGGATTTGTAGGTCTGAAGTACAAGTCTGACAAATAACATTCCTCTTTTCTCAACTGGGTCAGAACCTTTGATCTGTCGTTTCTTTGCAGAACATCTCAGTGAAGACCGTTTACGACATGCTCTCGACTAAACCCGTGTTAAACAAGGTGAGCTCTGTCCCTGCTGACTTTCAATTCAGTCTGATCAGATTTCACCAGATTTCTTCATTTCTTCAGCTGACCACATACACAACCCTGATGCAAGTATCTGAGGGCAGCCTGGAGTCGTACATCCGTGACTGTCCCAACCCCTGCATGCCCTGGTGAACCTCTGCTGAGCCCAGATCAGATAGGAAATACTCAGCTGATCTTGGGACTAAACCTGAGACGCTTCCTAAAACTGTTTACAGCATCTAATCACTTTAACCAAAGTTGGTCTCAAACATGATGCCAGTTCAATGTTTGTCAAATAACTCTGCAATACTGATAGAAATGCTAAATCAGTGTGTTGTCATGGGGGAGGGCAGTTATAAAGTAAATTAGCCCTCCACATCTTCCTCTTATTTGTACTGTAAAATTGATTGATGGTGGTCTGCTGATGTGTGCATCTTTTCTCTTGCAAAGTAATGTTTGACATTTATAAACATGAAAAATACAGATTTTTTTTTTATATATATATAAACATCTTGGTTTTACCCACGTCCTTCCTTGTTCAATCTTTAAAGATCACTTGGCCAGTGTTCACAAGAGTAACACAATCATCCCATTTAAAAATGACTTTTTGTATGTGTACGCCAGACCTGGATACAATCCTTTAGTCAGTAAAGTTGTTTTTAAGTCTTGTACGTCTCGTCAGTGTGTAGTTGTATTCTTTCTGACCAAAAGCTTGTAACTGTGGAAACATTTGATGGAACCAAATGATAAAATAACAAATAATCAGTTATTTGTTATTTTCATTTGACATATATTAGTTTGGGATATTCTGTCATTGTGATGTTGCTGCGTTGCAATGACAACTTGAACTTGTTTAAATATTTGTTAATTGCTAAATCCAGTATTTTCTCCACAGAAGTACGTCCCAGATGGCATAAAGAAACACCGGCATGCTCTGAAACACAGATGTAGGAGATAATATCTGGAAAATTTGGGCTGTTTGCCAGTTCCTTTAGGTATGGAAGGAAAACATCTAAAGTAGCTAAAAATACTAGAGGAATGAAACACACTGCAAATGCAAGACCCTAAATTTCGAACACACAAAAGTACCAGCGTTTTATTTAAAACTTTTAATGTAGGCAACATGGAATCACATGAAAATCATGTCAAACTAACCAGTAACAGAATAAAACAGTAGCAAGTCCTGTTCAAGGAGGAAATGTATAAAAAGGAAATAAATGATCCGTGCTGGACAGACAGCTCACCTCAACCTACGACAGCTGAACTGTTCTACTCTAACCTCTCTAGAATCAAGAGCAGACAAAGTGAGCTGTGCAACAATAAGGCAGAAATGAAAACAGTAAAAACTCGGTGAAACTGATCCCAGAACAAGGATGACGTGGATCTTAACATTAGTTTCAGGCCAGAAGATTCAAACAAAGGCTCAACTATGAGGAACCAGCAGCAGAAATAAACCCGGTTTACATCGATCCACAGAGCACATTCTAAAGGATACAAAACTGTTAATGAGCCAATAGAACGAGCCTTTGCTCTTCTAACAGAGCTCTTAAAACTAACAGATTAAAAGTGAACAATCACACAACCACAAGAGATTCAGGGCGCAGAGAATAGTGTTGTTATCTGAGACTTCAGTATGATTCTTTACTCACTCTGGGCATCAGCAGTTTCTGAAAGAGCAAAAGAAACTGGCAGTTAAGTCTCAAATGTAGATATACACACATTATCTCAGCACACCAACACACGTAAATAACAGATTGTATCTCATACCTGGCTCCTTCAGTGCTTGTGCGTTTCCCACCAGCCCCGTCAGCGATTCAGTGTTCCCACCGAGGATTTCTACAGACAAGTCGTTATTCTGCTGCTCCTCCACAATTCGTTTATGAAGTTCCTCCTGAAGCCACAGCACACACAGCATCCTTACACCGAGGCCTTTGCAGCCATTCCTCAGACTTCTCCTCACTCAATAACGTGGATTCCGTTCGGTACCTCACACATGACCGTCAGCGGCAGAGGCAGGTCGTCCACCTTCACGAAGTCTTCCTCGTCGGACTTATGGCTGGTGTTCCCTGAGCCCATCTCCTGCAGCCCCGACCCAACAGCGTCAGTGCAAGTTGAAGGAAAATCTGGAAACGGTCCTTCAGGTCTGTACTCACGTCCACGTTAATCATGACGGGGGAGTCTGTATCAGGGCTGCTGGTGGAGGCTGCATCCTGGGGGAAGCTCTGCGTCTGGGAGCCTGCAGAACCTTGCTCTGCAGTAGCAGCTGCCTCACCTGTGCCGTCCTTCTCAGGGCTCTGACACGTGACCACAGCTGGTTCCTGAACGGTCAGATCCACAACGGGCTCCTCTGCTGTTCAGGACAAAGGAGGTGAGATGTAAAACGACGTCTGACACAAACGTCCTGAGAATATCAGTGCACGCCGACCGTTATCCTTTGCTTTGCTTGGCTCCGTCGTCGCCTCCTGGGTTTCGCTGGGCGACCCCCCCTGTGGGACAAAACAACTGGACTGAAAAAAACTTGTGTGAAAAGGGATGTGTGGCTGCCAGCGGTGAAATCCGACCTCTTGCTCCACCTGTCCGTCAGCATTCGCCTGCAAGGAGGTTTGGACATCAACAGGTCCCACCTCAAACTCCTCCATCTCCTCCTCCTCGTTCTCATCCTCCCCACTGCCATAGCTGGTCAGGGCCTGAGTCTCTGCTCTGGAGAGGCCTGAAGGAAGAAATGTAAGTTTACATTGTACATACGTAAGAAATTGGTTGCAGTTACATCGTAGTACGACATGGCATAAAGCCCTTAATAGTGGAAAGTTCTTTAAATACAGGCCAATGCTGACACCTACTGATCGATAAGGGCACTTTCTCTCCAGTCCCTTCATCATTGTCGTCTTCCTCTTCAGCCCGAGAAGCTTCACTGCTCCTGCCGTTGTTCATCTCCATCTGCAGGTACATCTCCTGGAGATTAGAATGTCCGTCCTGCTCCGTCTCATCGTGATCCTGATAGACACAGGGACAATCGACGTGGAACCCATCAGTGATGCAGTGAGTGGCATCGGCCATCTTGTCGTCGGGGTCAAAACCACAGACCTTGTCTTCATCTAAGACCACTGTAGAATACGGCTCATCAGCTGCACCTCTTGGGGTTTCCTGATGTGGATGAAATGATATTATAGTCAAAGTGGCTCTGCTGAGCAGCAGCGGCTTCTCCTGGTGTCAGTGGTAATAATTTGATACATAATTGTTTCTTTGTTAGTACCTTGTTTCATAGACAAACTCTTTGTTTTAATTCCACTTTCCGTATGAGGTCGATTTTACATGTGTTTATGCTCAAAATACCCAAAATAAAACTCACTTCAGGACTGTGTTTGATTTTGACGTTTTGCTCCATCTTCTTGCTTTTGGGTTTGGTGGCCGACGAGGTGCTGCTGCCATTGTCCAAATCCTGCATGAGTCTGAAGAAGGCCAGTTCATTGAAGAGGATCTCTGATATCTCCACCAGTAGGTCCTCCCCACAATCCTTCAGGGTGCGACCCACAAATTTCCGGAGAGACTCCTGTGGGAGGAAAAAGAAGCATGACGACTGCTCCTCACTCGCACCTTAAGTCGCTCAGCTTTCAGGAGGCTGTCGCACCTGCAGGATGCCCCCCAGCTGTCTATGGAAAAAGTGGACAAACTCCTTGCTGTCATCGTTCTGCTGGGTGAGCATAAGGACCATGCGGCGCACAGACGTCAGCAGCTGAAGGGAACACACTTCATCCATGTTCTCCTAAAAAGTGATACAACATATGTGCCAATTCATCATATTCCAACTGAAGAGCACTTCAGCTTCACATACATCAGGTGACACATTTCTGTCTATAGAACTGTGACACTGCGGGCACACATCATGACTGCGTTACCTTGAGGAAGGGAATAACTTCCTTCATGATTTCCTTGATCTGCCGATCCAACTGCTGGGTGTCAATCTGAGGGCAGCGCACATGCCCGGCTGCATCTCCTGCTCCCAAACACACACACACACACACACACCAAGGTCAAGTTAAAAACAGATACCTGAGGGCTGTAGTCATGTTTTCAGGCAGAGTCATGGGACTGGTACCTTCCAGTGGTTCAGCAGTATTAGCAGAAAGGTGTTCAGCATTTGAGGCTGCAGCGTCACCTGCAACTCCAGCGCTGGCATTGCAGGGGTTAAAGTCAGCTTGAAGCTTCATGCGCTCATACTCCCTAATCCTGGCGAGAGCTTTGTCTAAATGAATCACCGTGTTGCCTGAGCAGCGGACAGCGGAAGGAGACACAAACAGGTTCAACAGTCAATCAAGCAACAGAGTGAAAACTAATGAAGATGAATGCGCTCACAATCATGTTTAGACAACGGGATCAGATAAGAGTGCCAGGCCTCGCACGACATCTAGTGCACAAAACAAGTCCGTGCCACTTTGCTTCGGAGTCATATACTAATTAGGGCTGCGTGATATGAGAAGAACTGGTGATAAGTCTTGACTATACAAACCGTGAAAAAATTT
>CAAKHB010007310.1:371709-409740 GCA_901007665.1 Aeoliscus strigatus
CAACGGGATCAGATAAGAGTGCCAGGCCTCGCACGACATCTAGTGCACAAAACAAGTCCGTGCCACTTTGCTTCGGAGTCATATACTAATTAGGGCTGCGTGATATGAGAAGAACTGGTGATAAGTCTTGACTATAAAAAGAACACTATCATGAACAAACCGTGAAAAAATTTTAACAGGTTTTTTTTTATACTTTAATGAGATGTTCAGGAAATGCTGATAATGGCACCGGGATCATGTTCTGGAACCATCTGGATCCAGGAATCTGTTGGATTCTTACTCATTGTGCCAAAGGGACATTTTCACCATCTGTGTCTAGAACTCCAATACAGCAGCAGTGGACTGTCTCTGTGGACCAGTGGTTAGCGGGTCTTGTCTGTTAACCCAAAGGCTGGGGGCTTGTGTGCACCCAGGGACGGAGGTTTGTTTTTTGTTTTAGTATTGAAATAAAAAAGAAAATAAAGAACAATGAAAGAAAGGAAATGAGCTGCTAGGTGGACGTCTGTGCTCTCCAAGTGCTTTTTTTTAAAAATTGAACTTTAACACTGAATTGTAACTTTTAAACCTAACAAGAAGTTTGTATTCTTTCTTTGAAAACACTTTTCTGAACTAAAAAAATGAAAATAACGTGATAAAAAATATCATAGCTCTTTGTGGCGATGCACGTTGGTTATGCTACCTTTTGACTTTTCAGCACGTTTTACACGCCATCTTTCCAGAAACCAAAGTAGTTCCAAATTATAGATCAGCTTTTCCCTTTAACCACGGCTAATGAATGTCACAGATTAAAGGAGGAAGACAACAACCTGCAGGGGCTTCAACTGATTGTTGAGAAGAGAATTCATAGAATTGTCAACCGTGGACAGCTCATGAGTGAATTGTCAAAGGGTGAATTATACAGGTCAAATACTCGCAAGTAATTTTGATGAATGATTTCTCCACATTTATCGTCAACTGGACACTTTTTATGATAAGATTATTGCACATGCTTTTATCATGATAATGATAAACTATCTCTCATACTAATGCAGCATTTTTGGTAAAGTAAAGCAGTTTATCAGTACGAGCCCTCAGTAACTCTGCAGAAACAAGCAAAGTCCGTCAAAGAAGGTTCTCAAGCATCGGCCCCCTTTTCACCAACAAATGATGGCTTCATGCACAACTATACCGAGATCATCTTTAGCAAACGGATCCAGGTTGGAGGAGGTTGACATGGCGCTGTCGTTGCCCATAGACTCAACATCGTCTCTCCTCTTCATCATGTCGGACAGAAGGCACTAGAGAAGACAAAGAAGACACTACTGCTACTGGAGCCTCCAAAGGAGTTCATGAGAGGAAAAAGAGACCGACAGCCGGCACTTCCACCAGCAGCAGTGGTGGCTTCTGTCTCTAATTTGTTAACAGAAAATCAGACATTTAATCCATCATTCTTAGACATGACAGGCTTTGACCGAGAACACATGTCTGATTGGGCAAAAAGGGACATGGAGGGAGGAGGGTCATTTCTTGGAGACTAGCTTCTGAAGTGCTGCAGCCAAGATAAACAGAAGATGAAGATGAGGAGGAAAGAAACTAAAAAGAGAGTAAAGACAGACATGTAGCAATGAAGAGACACACAGGGATGGATGAAAGAAGGAGCAGTAAAAATGTGGGAGAAAAGACTTCAGTGACACTGTCAGGGCTGGACAGAGCAGCATGCTAAGAACTCTTACTGCATCGCTGGTGGTAAGGCTTTCACTGGGAGTGAGCTCGGACTGAGAGCCTCCCACCCACACCGCCGGGCTGTGGGGGGTCAGCAGGTCCTGAGCGACGCTCTTCTCTGACAGATGCCTGGTCAGGATGTCCTGGCAGTGACACAAGAGGCGTTGGACGGTCAGTACTTTCATCATGCCATTGAAAGCGAGTGTGACACAAGTCTGAAAGTCTGACAGTGAAATGTATGATTAAACGTTAATGCTACATTATAGAGTGAAAATCCACTTTCCAACAGGACCTGACCTAGAATTCTCTTTGTAGGGCAATTTGTTTCTCAAAGACTTTCACCTCCAAGTCCACTCAAATTATTCTTCATCAGCGTGGTTACTGTTAATGTCAGCGTCTAATTTCAACCTGCCTTTACCCTCCACCTGTCCTTCAGTCCCATTAGCTCCAGTGGCCTTGCAGGTACCATTTCCAAAGCCTCTTACTTCTTGTCTTCCTTTGTCTACTGCAGGAGACTGATCAGAGAGCTGTGACAGTCACTTCACATAACGAAAGTGACCTCTATTTTGTCTGGAAATGGTTTGAGTGAAACTGATCTAAGAAATATATGATATATATATTGATATATATATAGGATATATATATGAGATATCTATCTATCTATCTATATATATATCTTATATATATATGTGTATATGTACATATATCATATATATGTATATATGTGTGTGTGTGTGTGTGTTTGTGTATGTAAGTCTGAAGAGAAGTGTATTGTTATTCTAAACCTGAACAGTCCCAAAAACACCTTTTTTCTTTTATAGTCTACATCCACTGAATAGACAAACTAATTTTTGCACATTTTTTAAAAGAGACTGAACAATAACAGGTAGTGTTCAATGTTTGATAGGTCCAATTGTTAAAACTTATTTTCTGTTATCCAGCTCAATCCAGATCCAATCAAGAGTGCAGACAAGAAACGTGCAACCATAGAGATGATGTGCTGTCTGATGTATAGGATAAATGCCTCATAACATGAGGCTATTTAGTTTGTTTGATGAAGGAAATGTAGGAATGTTTCTGTTGTGATCTGGGGTTACATGAAAAATGAAAATGAAACTAATTTGACCGTAAAGGATAGGTAGTACTTAACTTACTTGTAGGGAGTACAGGGCCCTCTGGCGCAAGTAGTCAGTATTGAGCAGCTGCAGCTCATGGAAAAGCTCGATGAGAAAGTGAGGTCGGGCCTCATTCTGAGATATCAAAGCTGCCACCTCAGAGTAGATCGTCTCCCTCAGAGCTTCAAACAGGGAGAAGTCGCTGCTCGCATCTGCAAATCCAGCACAAGGAAATTTGTGTCATTTCATTCATGAGCAAAAACTGATTAAATAAACCAAAGCGATAGTTATGTAGGTCAGACAAATACCAATCGCCCATGCGTGGGATGCTGAGGTGAAAACAAATGATGCTGGGATCTGCATGGTGAGTTTACCTGGTGCTTCTGTGCATGCAATTCTGTTAGAGAGGAAGGGTGTTCTCCAAGCATAGGCTGTGAGTAGGATAAATTAAAGCAAGTAAATTCAACTGAAATTAAACAAAGGAATTGAAAAAATATGTGAAAAGAGATGAGTTGTTAGACGAAAACACTGGGACAAAAGACAAATGTATTAAATGAAAACAAATGTAGACAAACACACAAGACAAGTGAGTTCAAATAGTTGGAGAATGCTTTGAGACGTACCAGAGGAGAGGTCATTGGGTTTGTTCGTTTTACTGTCTAGTTTCTCTTGAGTAAGTTTGTCCAACAGTTGCTGATTTGGATCTTTCTGACAAGATGGTGGTGCCCTCTCCTGGACAAAGTCCACTGTGCTGCAAACGCTGTCACTTTCCTGACCTGAGGAACGAACAGAAATGTAAAACACCAACAAGAATGTTGTGACTGATTCTTTCCCGGTTTGATTAGATCAAATATACAAGGGTACCTTCACTGTTCTTGTTGTGACCGATGGTCCACCTGCGACGATTCTTCCTCTGCGAACTGGCTGTCCTACTCCGGGAGGCCAGGCTGGCCTGGGCAGAGGCCTTATGGCCAGCTTTGAAAGTCTTTGTAATGGTAGTAGAATCAGCCGACTCAGGCATGCTGCTGTAGCTCTCTTGTGAGGTCTGGTCAAAGTTTGGAGCTCTAGAGTGACGGTGCGCCTGGGCTGGGGAGGAACAAGGGGACACTTCCTCTGCTTTCGGTGTATGCAGGGTGGTGTTTTTAGCGTATGGGCTGTTGAGCCAGGTAGCAGGTCTGCGGAAACAAATGCATGTTGTGAACTGCAGTGTTTACAAGATTAAGAGTCCATGAAAAACACATACATACCCTCTGTCTGCAGACGAGTTCAGAGGAGAGTGCTGCACAGGAGGAGGGAAACTCATGTATTCTGTTTTCATAGACGTGTTCGGGTCGATATGCTGCTTCTGGTGGTCAGGTGTCACCTGACCTGCTACCCCCTGAGGGAACTCAACCATGGGAGCAGGGAAGAGTGGATACATGTTAAGACCTACAGAGAGAGCAAAAGAGAACAATAAACCTCAATAAAAATAACAATAAACCTAGTTACGTGTTAATGCAAAGATGCCGATACGTAACCAGCACATCGCAGGAACATACATGTTTTACTGAACATGGTTCACTGCCATTTTAACTGTCTGAACTGTCGGAATTAGCATCTGGAAATAAACGCTGTAAACCCCAATTTCAGCTGTGTTAGCCTCTGCTGTCTTTCATCAGGTATGGTTTCACAGTTTATCATGTGTGCATCAGAGCAGGTGACAAATGATTTTTGCCTTATGTCAACATGCTTCCCCACAAATGTTAATCGTTTAAAAATCAAGATGACAGTCCCAAACAGCCAAGATCATCTTTCATTTTTAAACATCCATCCTGAAGCTGGTTACAGGCAAGACACCGCTGTTATCATCTGCAGTATCTTATTCTGGATCTAAAATAGCTCTAGAATTTTAGCAGTCACACAGAACCTTAAGCCCTGAGGTTTGGGGGATTTCTTTCACTTTATAACCTGCGCTAATATTTAAAATTTAGAGGGAATCCAGTAAATTTTGTTATTAAGCAGTCAGTAACGTCTTATCCCGGCAATGTAGACATTTTTTGTAGGCAATTTAAATCTGGAGCAGAAAAATATGTAAATCGTACTGGGAGGGAACGCGGCGGCAGCAGCAGCAGCAGCAGCAGCGGAAATGTTGCTGGCTGGGGGTTTCAGAGTAGAGGCGAAGGGCAGGAAGACGCCAGGGGAGACGGGAGGACAGGAGTCCTGAGATGAACCCTGCTTCTGGGTCTGCCAGCCTGCTGTTGAAGACGGGTGTTGGTGTTGTTGCTGCGGCGGCTGCTGTTGCTGCTGGCGGAGGAGATCATTCAGCACGTGTTTCAGCCTAGAAGAGGACAACAGAAAGGAGAGCATTTAAAAATGGAACACAATAATAACAAAAATAATCTCTTTTCAGATACGTTTGATACCTTTGCACATTGCTTTGCTGCCAAGCCAACTGTGTGTAACACTGGTTTAGCTGGTGCATGACCAGGTGGACCTGTGCCGACGACAAATTGTTGGGTACCACATTGTATTGACCTGTCAGTAAGGTTTGCAACATATATGATAGTGTCTGGAAAAAAAACAAAAAAAAGAGGGTTATTCAAATGGACAACAGCCATCCACCATCTGTATTTGCTTTTCTTTGTCCAACAAACCCACCTGCTGGTCCTGCAGTAGTGTCTGACACATGCTGGTGCTAAAGTCCAGCTGCCTCTGCAACTGGCTGATCTGTTCCTGCCAGTGACTGGCGCCCTCGGTGAAGGAGAGATCAGAAGCCCAGCAAAGGTTCTCTTGCCGCCTTGTACCTCCCAGCTGACTTGCAGTCTGGTTCAAACTTCTGAACTGCTGCTGCTGCTGCTGCTGCTTGGTCGTAGACTTGGTATGCGGAGTTGGATGCGCACTACCCTCACATGAAAAGGCAGCTGGAGGTTTCAGGTTGCTGGAGACAGAGACAGGGGAACACACCGATTTCAAAAGTCAGATCACAGTTCACTGTCACAGCTATCGTACTGGTTATGAAATGAATTCTGAGGTCTGACCATCCTTGATTCTTCCTGTTATTGTACGACCGCTGGTTCCTGCTGGATGAGTAGATGTGGATGTCATCATCCAAGCTGCTTTCTGCACTGTCCGCTTGTTCCTCTTCCTCCTCTGCAGCCATCTCAGAGTGATACGTATCCTCATCCTCATCATCATCTTCATCTTCATCCAGGTGGCAGGGACTGGAACCCCAGGTAGCCATTGTCCTAATATAAGCAGTATGGTACAATCATTTTATTAATCGTGATTTACCTTATTAAATACTTCAGCAAACAAGAAAACCTAGCTTTTTATGCATAAACTATAACTCTGACCTTCATGAGTCTAGCTCATGAATGTGTCCTACCGTTCATCCCGACTAAGAGGCTGTGAGGGTGTAGCAAGTCCTTCTTGGTCGAGAGAGTCACAGCGGCCACTTCGCCTCTGGTGTTCAGCCATTAAGCACTCTAGGTGCTTTCTGCGTTGGCGCAGTTCTTCTCTGAGGATCTGATGGCGACGCATCTCTGACCAGAGCTGCTGGCAATGCCAGAGCAGAGAGGACTGGTTAGAATTAAGGTTTAAACTGTTGTCAAAGGTGAGATTTTTTTGCTTCTCATTTTATTTGAACACAGGGGAGAATGTCACCTCGTTATCAGTGACTGAAGCAGCAGCAGCTTCTGGCGGTGTGGGTTTGAGCACAGCTGAATTGGTTTTGGGTTTTGAGGAGGAAGCAGCCTGAATAGGGGCTGGATTCGAAACAACAGGCGGAACCTTGCGCAGCAAACTCTGCTGACTCGCTGTGCTGGACACAGGTGACTAGAATGGAAGTCACAAGAGATAGAAGATTCAATATGACCATGGAATAAGCAGATGTATCGTTGTCATTATGTTTGTCCCACAACAGTGACGTGGAACAGAACAGAGCTAATGTCTCTTTGGTCCACCTGCACTTAATCATAATAATATCATCATAATACTATTCTGTCAGGGACTAGAGACAGACCTGTGTGGTATTTTGGAAAGTGTTTGTGTGTATGGGTAGGGTTGGCACTGCATGTTGATTGCAATACCTGCAGGTCGGGGCAAGCCCACTGTAAGTCCTGGATCTTGCCTTGGATCTCAAAGAGCCTCTGCCGCTCTATGTGGAGTTGCTTCAGCTCCTGCTTCTGCTGACGCAGCTTCTCTTCATACAGCTTCTCCCTGTTTTCAAACCATGACAAACGGATGAAAACATGAACAAAACCTTCTAAACGCTCAAAAAGCTGAAAAGCAGTATGTTAATATGTCTCATACACCATACCTGGCCTTGCTAGAGAGAGTGAGTTCTCTGGAAGTCTGTTTAGGTCCGGCCCCCGACGGCCCTCCCACAGGAGCTCTGGTATTATTTGGCTGTTGGTGTAAAGCTTCTTCCTCATTTGCTGTTGTTACATCAGTGTCATCACTCTGGATACAAACAGAAACATGTGATTTTCAGTGGATCAAATGACCGCAGGTAAATAATGTGGAATTGTGTACCCCACATAGTAGTGCTTCTGTTATTAACATAGATATGTTAGACCAGCTAATGTCATATTAGCAAACCAAAAGATCTCTATCAGCCTCTGCTGGATGGTTGCAGAATAGGTCATAAAACAAGCCTGTCCATGTCAGCAGATCTACTCACATGGAGTAAAAGCCAGACAGATTTGTCATTTTAGGTAGTTTTTATAATACTGAAGCATATAGGTGTTTTGCTTCGCTTTTAAAAATAGCAAAGTTATCACAAAGCAATTTAACAACTTGAAGAAAGACGCAAACGATAGTCCCTTCTGAACAATGAGAAGCACTTGTTCTGCATCGGAGTTGGGCAAAACTTTGCGTTCCACTTGCTGTGGACAGGAAGTTGCCAACTAGAACGCCGTCTGAACGAGGAAAATCCAAATCAAACGTTGGTCCAACTCCGAGGACCCCGAGTATCCATCCATGTTCCCTGTGTTTTTACTGTTTTCAAAGCACTAAAGTCTTTTGTGTCCACTTCAATGACTCCTACACACAACACAATAAAGTAGTCATACTTTATTTTGTTATCAGTGTTTGTTATAAGGGGTAGTTTTGCATGGACTACAAAGTAACATGTTTCTTGTCAACTAGGAACTAAAGCTTTTTTTATACCTACTATGTAGTGATGAAAGTGGAACCCTGAAAATCTGTTTTTCAGATGGAAATCACTACAAGTTAAGAGTCTTCAATGCTCGGGTCATTTGCTATTTAGTGATGCTTTTGTGAAATGTGAAGTCAGATGTTTACATAAATGTCAGCCCACCTGAACCATGGCCACCAGCTCCTGCAGCTGCCACAGTTTCTGCTTAGCTGTCTGCCGATGGAGCTGCTTGGAAAAAGCTGCTGCATTCTCGAGACTGCTTCTCCTGCTGGAGCCCGATGCCTCATCATCTGGTGCCACAGCTCGTGCTCCTTCATCATTATTCAGACCATCTTCATCCTCATCCCTCACCTGATTATAGGGGGTGTCCCTATTATATTGGCACTCTAAAATAAGAGCACAGAATATCATGGATTTCATGATACAGTTCATTCATTCATTCATCTTCTTCGGCTTATTCTGGTAACAGGTCACTGCTGTGCTGGAGCCGATCCCAGCTGTCAACGTGCGGATGGCGGGGTACACCATGGACGAGTTGCCAGCTCATCACAGGGCCACATGAAGAACGGACAAGCACCATTTTCAAGTGACCAGATCACCTCTGCATGTTTTTTGAGGTGGGAGGAAGCCGGAGTACCCGGAGAGAACACACACTGACAGAGCATGCAAACTCCTGACTCAAGGTAAGTCTATAATACAATTTTAAATTAGTCTGGGTTTTATAAACTGCAGCATACACCTTAAACTACTAGACAATTATTACTGTGAAGATCAAGTGTTGATGTATGAATATTACCGATGGCTGTTGGGATGTTGAGGCTGTGGAGGTTGGCTGCAGACCGGTTGTTTATCTCACACTCACTGTTGAGTCTGCCATCGCGGTTATTGGTAGAGCTACATCTGACACCGTGCCCGTTCGTCAGGCTGTTCAAGTCTGTCCAGTTCCCACCACGCTGCGGGTTTCTAAACACATCAGCTCACTGTTATGCATTCGTCAAAAAGCCGTGGGTGGAATTCCACCTACTCATTCTCAACTCCAACCTAGAAACCATTCTAACACATGTTGGACATATGCAGATAATAAAGCTGATAAACGTTAAAACAAATGTTTAGTAATTCTTTGACTGGTTATTCATTTATACACCCACCTGATGTTAGTCACAGGCTGACGATTCTCCTGTTCAGAATCAATAATGGCCTCAAAAATAGAACCGTCTTCTGTGTCATCCTCCTCGTCCTCTTCATCATCATCATCCTCTTTCACATTTTCATTAACAGCATCCACCATCATATCAGACGTCTGTTCATAATACTGAACCAGTTCCCGTAGCTCATTCAGACGCTTGTGGACCTCCTTCAGCTTCCTGTGCAACAGCAGAGGGAGCACAAACAAGAACTGTGTGAATTACATGAAAATGGACACTAGAGTTAATAATTAAAATGGTTATGTCACAAGCTAAAACAACCATCATCCAATTACCCCTCTGCTAATTCCAGAAGACACCTAAAGAAGTCCTCAGCAGGTTGTTGCTGTTATTCAGGAGTGGTTATAATTCAACAAGACAGATTTGTACCTGTTGCAGTTAAACTGGCCCCACTATACAACAACGACCTGCTGCAGACATCTGATCTGCCAAGCTGCAACAGAGCTTTGTGTGTCTTAATGTACCTGAGCTTGTCTGTGGAATTGGGACCGTCCTGGTGTTGCACGAGTGAGGGATGAAAGGAAGTAGAACCAGAGGCACCATTGGAGCATAGAGCAGATGGACAATCTGAAGATCCTCCCATGCTCAGGCTGCACTGTGCTGACAAGCCACGACCTGAAGGTCACAACATGCATTTAACGAACACTGAGGAGGACGAGCCAACTGAAAAAAGGTTTTCAAATATTCTTACAATAGTTATTGTTCAGTGACTGGTCTCTCAGTGAATGTAGCTCCTGTAGAATTTTATCCATAGTTTGCTTCTTGTCTTGGAGTTCTTGGAGTTTGGTGAGTTTGGCACTCGCAGCTGTTGCCCCAGTGTCCAGGCCAGCGTGGGGGCCGGACGCAGAATGAAGGAGGGGCCTGTGCTGTGGTGGACCAAGAGCCTGAGGAGCCCGAGACCAGCGCACCTCCCTGGAGAGGGATAGGCTCTCTGCCTGACGACGATTGTCTGGCACCGTCTTAGTCTATGGGACAGAATTATATTTAAATGTTTATCGACTATTACATACAGTATTTGCTAAAGAAAAACATGATATCATGTTGCACATCATATGACAGCAAGTGGGGCTGAGGATGTTGACGATATGATTATAGTTTCTTGATTTGATGCAGGGATTCTGGTACCTGAGAGTCATGCAGCTGGTTGTGGAACCGCTGGATTAAATCGTTCAGCTCCTCATTTAGTTCAGATGTGATGCTCAGGCCTGATACACTGCCTGTGGTTTCCGTGACAACTGATGCCGCACCAAACAAGGGAATTAAACATAGAAAATGGTTAATCTGTTGCAACATAACTTCAACATAGCACAACAGATTTACCACAATATGTTGGCATCTTTCATGGATTTCTCACCGGTGTCTTCAATCACAGCGAGTGCTTGTTCCGCACTGTGCTGCATTGCCATCAGAGCTTCCTGTCGGCCCTGCAGCGCCCGGAGCTGTTCCTGCTGCTCCAACATCTTCTTTAGCAGCTCGTGCTGCTTACGCAAATTCTCCAGCTCTTCCTTCTGGTCAGCTTGCATTGCTTCTGGCCTCCCACCCTAAGGAATTCAAGACATGTCCAACACTGAATCGGCACAACCATGCATACAGATCAAAGCAATGTCTGATTAAGTGCTTAGTTTAAATACAACATGCACTGATATGAAAATGTGAAACCTTGCTAGGTACAATTCAATCCACAAGTACTTAAAAGGTTGTTTGGGTTTTTTTTTTTACTGTCCCCAAGAAATGCACACACCGTCGCATTAGAGGTGTCTGAGGAGTGCGCCTCCATGTTCAGAGAAGTGCTCTCTGCCAATGAGCCTGAGCCCACAGCAGAGTCCAAGGTCCCTCCGTCATCCTCCTCATTCTCTCGAGCCTTTGGAAACAGGAGAGCACATTCAGCACAAAGCAACTTAATATGAAAAGCTACACTGATGAAAATGCAAACGCTACAAAAATAGCTTTTAAATACAAATGTACATAAATCGAGGAGACATAAGTCTCCAGAACAAAACAAAGCAATTCCACAGCAAAGGAGGATAGCATGGCATGTCCTGATTATATCACCAGATGAAACATGACCATACTATAAAAGTGTCTGGCACAAAGGGGAAAACAGCCAAAAAATGCATAATGCATGTGCTGAGAAGTGTCATGATAATAATACAAACTCATCTTGTTACAACAATATGTCAGGTCAGAAAAAAAAGGTACATATGAAATGTGTGAAATATGACATGTGAAACTATATAAACAGGTTGGGTATAATGGAATTAACACCACAGAAGATAAAAGAACAACTGACGACATTCTACTTACCAGCATTTTCTGCAAGAATCGTAAATAAGACTTCTCCTGCTCTTTGAGGTGGTCGATGAGATGGGAGAGGCGCTCAACATTGGCCGGCACATCATTTTTCTCCACCAGGTCATCCCGCATAGAGCTGACCTTACTGATGTACTCCCGGATCTGTACCAGCTTGCTCACCACCTTGGAGGACACAAAGACCGGGTGTGATGGAAGCTTAGGAACATCAGATTGGAGATATGGAAAAGACAGAGGAAGAGAAAAGGAAAGGTGAGCCAGCAGCGGCAGCAGCAATGGCTCAGACTGGGCTAAACGAGGTTAGAAAGGGGGGTTGGGCACAAAACTCACAAGGCAGCCAGGGTGGCATATTTATACATTGCCCTAAATACAGCCTAGAATCAGCAGCACTAGCTGTCAGACTTTCATCCTATTTCTGATTTCTCAGAGAAGTCTAAAGTTTATGGATACACAGGGGCACAAATGTGAAGACATATGTTCAATAATGTTTATTTTATGGTGATAAACCTCCTCAACCTAACAATGGACACAAAAGTGTTTTCACAGTACTTGAAGGGGAACCGTGGATTTGGTTTTACTATAGGGCATCAATCATGAACTGGCCAATCAAAATCTTACCTGACTGCTGTCTATTCTGGTTTGTCCTCGCCCATATTCTCTGTGTGCTGAAGAGGGCACCCTCTCAACATCACCACAGGGGAGCCTCGACACTTCCTTGCTAAGAACCAAAGGAGTTAACGTATCCCTGGGCACTGGGCCCTGTTTCTTTGCTTCCTTGGTGATCGCCGGAGTTGCTGGGGCAGAGGCCGAGGGGGGGGGCAGCTCCGTTCTTTTGTTAGTGTTCACATGTAAAGGTAAGAAGTTGTAGGGCTTCTTGTTCTCTCCAGCTAACTGGCGCTGGTTGTTGGCAGCAGTAACACGTCCCTGAGAGTCACTTCCAATGCTCCTCTGAGAAAGAAAAGCACACAGCGTCAATTGTCATCTTGCAATGTACCAAACTGTTCTTTTTCTTGTAGACACTTCTCAAGTGTCCACATCTACATCATCTGCATCTATTTTCACCTCATCGAGGTCCGTGAAGTTGATCCTCTGATGCAGCTTGTCCAGCTCAGCCTGGTCTGGTACAGACATCTGGGTTGAGTATTTGACATGTGGAAAGGAGTGAGGAGTGCGTGCTCTCCTGCGACCAGCACCAGGGGTCGACTCTGGTGAAATATCATTAGTCAGGCGGCTCTCCACCACTGCAGTTGACAGTTTCTTCTTGTTCTTCTCTGAGGATCTGTTGGCTTTCTTCTGTTGTACACCCCAATCCTGATCAAAGTCAAAACATTAGTGCTGTAGATCCTTGTTTTATTTTTGTACACATGTTGTCTTTTATATGGACGGACACTAATATCGAGCGTGTCTGAATACATCTGAATAGACATACAATGTACTTTTAACTTCAAGAGTGTTTACTATACCAAAGGGGGGGGATTTCCTTCACAGCAAGTCGAAATTATTTAAGTTATTGGTGTTCTTTTTTTAAAAAACAATTTCATCCCAGTACATTAAAAATGGATGAAAATTTGCTTTGTGGACTGCAACCATCTGATCAGCAAATGAGATCACATTCACTCTGTTCAAGGTGTTAATGCCATCATCAACATCAGATCGAACAAAACTGGTTGGCAATTCAATTCAATTTTATTCATGTAGCCCAACATCATAAATTGCAAGTGTCTCAATGGACTTTACAGTCTGCAGAACTTTAATCTGGGTGAGAAAAAAATACTTTTAACAGGGAAAAAGGCAAAAAAGAGAGTCTTTATTTCCACTACACATAAAATAGTTAATTAATGGCAAAAGCCACATTAAACAAATATCATCAATGTGTCACAGAATTTCAGAACAGTCCTTGAGATGAACAAATGAACAGCGGGTTTATATTTCAATACTTTTTCAAAGTGCTTTTTGTCACACTCCCCCTTCTTGCTTTTTCACATTGTAGCTCTACTTAAAACCTCATTAAGATCTAAATGTGCAAAATGCAAATTCTAGCAATTTTTAAACTGGTCTCAAGATTTTGATCAGGAGTGTACATATTAACAGATGGAGTGTTGAAAATAGACATCAATAGAATGCTGTTAAACAGACACATAAGTACTTCTAACATTACTTACCATGTTGTTCAGTCTATCCTCCAGACTGCCATTGGTAACTGTCCAGTTGTGCAGCTCTTCTGCACTGTCCTCAAAAGGAGGGCCTCCAGTTGCCATGTTCTTCACTGACAGCTTGCTGGAATTTACAACAGATTTGAGTAATACTGGTCATCTTACAGATATTAATGAAGTCTAACTTATTCAAAGTGAACTCAACCACTTTAAAATGTAACCTGACAGCTCTTGGATTTAAACTAACCTAAACATATTCCTTACAATATCATGACAATTACGGATAAACGCTGGCTTAAATTGTTGTCAAGAGGAAATTTCCATCACTATGTTAATTTTATATTACGTATACATATGCAAGTTGCCTACTACACCTGACAGCACCAAGTGTGGCGTTTCTTACCAACATAGAAGTTGCGTTTACCTAACTTAAAATGACCCAGTCACAGACAAATCGAGAATATCAACACGTTGGAGTCGGTGCCTGGCCCGCTCAGGTTCCCGGTGAAACGGTTCCCTCCACCTAGCAGTGGGTTAGCGCTGGTTCTCGAACGATAACCGCTTTTCACACATTAGCTTTAGCTTAGCGGGCTAAATATGAGGCGAATAACATTTAACGTTACACTGATTGTATAGTTAACGCAAACACACTCGACAACTTTACTAGCTCAACGTTTATGACAACGTTCCGTCCCCAAAATCGTCATGGCAACATCAAACTACGCCAGAAAATTAGCTGCTTAACCGTAATGTCGTTCTGCGTCAACATCTCCAAAACCACTGGTACATTGCTCATGAATATATAAACCCAAATGTTAAGTCTAAAGCTAATGCTGCGTAGCTTGCTAACCAGCACATACCGAAGCTAACTTTAAGTGAAGTTGAAGAAAACATGTATCAAGTCTCCTTAGCCAAGCTGTATTTCACGCCAGCATCGATCGCATCGAGGTCAAGAACGTAATCTGGCAAAGAACAGCATTAGCTAATTACTGTCGAACGTCAGAGGTTAACAACATTACTGAAATTCGGTCACATAAACGTTTATTGAAATTGCGCTAGCCAGAACCGTGTGCAATGTCTCCATACACTACCATTAACAGTGAGACGGAAGAATCGTCGTAGCTTAGCACTTCAGACGTTGCGATGGATACGTTCCCATTAACTGTTGGTAAAAACGTGAAGGGAAAACAGCATTGGTCTGCCTTAAAATACAAACAGCCTCATATCGCAATAAACTCCTATTCGGATACTGATACAAATACTCCCACACGGCAGATGGCAGTAATATATTTCTAAACTAAGCTCGCGGGACAGGAAGTAGTTTAAGTCTTGCCAAATTAGTAACCTTGTCGCTATATTTAGCGAGTATTCATAGCCCTCTAGTGATCATTTGTCCAAAAAAGCGACTAGCGACAAACCTTGCAATTTTTTTCTGGTGTTACTGGAGACTACGAGAATCAATAAAAGACGGCTCATTTTGATGTGTATGCAAATTGTGTGATGATGTCATTTAGCCGCTTCAAAGCGATGTTAGGACAGCCAATGGCGCCTTTCCTTACTGAAGAATGGGCAACTAGTTTGCCCGGAAGCACTGAGCAGCAACGATATGCTTATGGTCGTCGGATTGTCGTTGTTAATCGAGACAACAGGACCATCCAAACGGATATAAATCGGACAAACAGCTACGTTTTGGCATACTTCTTCTGTAGTCAATCAATATGCGATTTTGATTTCGTCTGCGTAAAGTATTTTTTTTTGGCCAACGTATAGCTATTTAGCATTCCAGCTAACGCATGCTAGCGTATTTTTTTTAGCCAAGGGAGACTTGCAACACTTTCTACAGACGTATCCTATCCAAGAGACGGTGTACGTGAATATCTTTTAACCGGATCTCCATTGTGTCATTGTAAGGAGAAGATAATGCCTTCGTCGAAGAAACACAAGGAAAAAAGCCGCGACAAGGAGGCCGAAGATCGCCGCCGCGAACATAAGAAACATCGCCGCAAGGAACGAGATAGAGACGGTTCAGACCGGGAAGGGACTCGGGAGAAAGAGAAACGAAAACGCTCTTCATCTAGGGAAAGAAGCAGGCGAGAGAGTCGCAGCAAGGGAGAAAGGAGCGCTGGGGAGCCACGGGTAAAGAAAGAGAAAGTCGATCCTGGATATGAGGGAAGTACAGCACTACAACCTCAGTCTGCTAGCGGAGATGCATCGCTGAGCATCGAGGAGACAAACAAACTCCGAGCTAAGCTCGGTCTGAAGCCTCTGGAATTAAATGAGAATAAGAAGGAGCTTGGCACCAAAGAAGAGCCCCTAGTGGCTGAGACAATAAACCCTGTGCTCATCCAGAAGCAGAAGGAAATGAGAGAGAAGCTGGCGGCTATGAAAGAAAAGCGCATCCTGAACCAGAAATTGGGAAAAGTCAAGAGCCTAGCAGATGAAGACTGGCTGGATGATACAGCTGCTTGGGTGGAGAAAAACCGAAAAGTTGCCAAAGAAAAGGAAATGGCCGAGAAAAGAGCCAAACTTCTGGAAGAGATGGATCAGGAGTTTGGTGTCAGCAGTTTGGTTGAGGAGGAGTTTGGACACAGCAAGAGGGATGCCTACACATCGCAACATCTGAAGGGTCTGAAAGTACAACACAAGGTAGACTCCTTCAGCGAGGGCCAGACTGTCATCCTGACGCTGCAAGACAAAGGTGTGCTTGAAGAGGAGGAAGATACGCTTGAAAACGTGGGGTTGGTGGACAAGGAAAAGGCTGAAAAGAATGTGGAGTTAAAAAAGAAAAAGCCCGACTACAAGCCCTATGAAGAAGAAGAGACTGTGGATGATATGGTTGTGTTTAAGTCACGTTCAGTCCTGTCAAAGTATGATGAGGAGATTGATGGTGAAAAGAAAAAGAGTTTCCGGTTGAGTACTGGCGGCTTTGCTGACGGAGAGCGGGAGCGGGAGCTGCAGGTTATGAAGGAAACTCTAAGAAGTCAGGCCCAATCTTTACAAATGCCCTCTCTGTCTATTGCATCCGAATACTACACACCTCAGGAGATGGTGGGTTTTAAAAAAACAAAACGCCGTGTGAAGAAGATCAGAAAGAAGGAGAAGTACTCAATTGCAGACAACCTTCTCCTTAATGACACTCGCAATTCTGATTTTGGCTCCAGGACACGCGGTCGAGGACGCAAACAGGAGGATGCTAATGGTGAGGAACTGAAGGTGGAGGAGACCAGCTGCTCACTGTCTGAAACCCCCCAAATGTCTGATGACATCCGGATGGCAGAAATGGACATAAGTGATGAAGAAGACTTTATTCCGCCTGAGCCTGCTGTTATCGAGGAGGATGAGGCAGAGCTGGAGCTACAGAAACAACTTGAGAAGCAGAGGAAGCTAAGGCAGAGACAGCTTCTCAAAGACTCTGGGGAGAAAGTGGCCAAGCAGATTGAAATGCGCAGCAAAGACAACCATGACAATGATCCCGAGAAGAGGAATAACATTGTGTTTAACGCCACTTCTGAGTTTTGCAGAACTCTGGGCGATATTCCAACATATGGTCTGTCAGGCAACAGAGAGGACCAAGAGGATATCATGGATTTCAAACAAGAGCAAGAGAAAGATGGTGCAGGAGACTCTGACTCTGACATGGATGAGAAAATTGGATGGAGCACAGTCAACTTGGATGAAGAGCAGAAACCATCTGACTTCTCCACAGCCTCTGCTACCATTTTGGATGAAGAGCCCATTGTCAATTCTGGCCTTTCTGCTGCCTTGCAGTTATGCAAAAACAAAGGTCTTCTGGACACTCAAATGCAGAAAGTAGCTCGTGTAAGAGCACCAAAAGGTGCCCTTCCTAATGATAACTACTGCATTGAGGACAAGATGGGCTTTGATGACAAGTACAGTCGCCGTGAAGAATATAGAGGCTTCACGCAAGATTTTAAGGATAAGGATGGCTACAAACCTGATGTCAAAATTGAGTACGTGGATGAGTCTGGGCGGCGGCTGACACCAAAGGAAGCGTTCAGGCAGCTTTCACATCGATTCCATGGTAAAGGCTCTGGAAAAATGAAGACGGAGAGAAGAATGAAAAAGCTGGAGGAGGAGGCACTGCTGAAGAAGATGAGCAGCAGTGATACTCCTCTGGGGACAGTGGCTTTGCTTCAAGAGAAGCAGAAATCTCAGAAAACACCATATATTGTGCTTAGTGGCAGTGGCAAAAGTATGAATGCCAACACCATCACTAAATAGGCTGTGAGAAGTTAATTTGACACAAGCAGATACATGCATTCTCATACTAACAATTACATGCTGTATTAAAGGCAAATTAAAAATTTAGATTCCATGTGTAATTCAAACAAGCTTTGCTGTGGTAAAATTGTTCAATAAAACATTTAGTAGCAACATGTTTCCTTTTCTGTTTAAAATGCGCAAGCTGCAGACAGATAAACTATTTTCAGTGTGTGAAAATGCTTTTAATGAGAACCGTGGCTGTAACATGTAACAGCCATGGAAGTAGTACAATTTATATTCATTCTTTTGGACTGTCATCAAAGTATTGTAAATTTATGGCCATATGTCAGCCAGAGAAGTATAGTTGTAAGCAACATTTTCACATAAAAATCCATCTAAATACTGATTTGAAGAACTAGAGCTAAATACAAATTAAAGTTTACAACAGACACAATTATTACATTTTTAAAAAATGTAACGTTTTTTGAACTGACATTTAGTGAATGGTCAGGAGGGGTAGGGGATGATTAGTTTTATTGTGATTTTTTTCTCATTACAATTTAATCACGTGCCATACATGAAATTGAAAACCACTGGTGTAACTGCTTTAACAGTATTAAATACTCATCAGTATTTACGCACTCCTCTGCATACTATATTATATAGTACAATTAATAACTATTATACAATATTCTCAGTCTTAATATCCCCTGAGATTACATCCGCGTATAATACCATTTTTTTCAACATGTCTCAAACGGAACTAATGTCCGCTTGACGGGATAATTACGTGGTTGCACAACCTGTGGCAAAGTTAGCAAAGCTAACATTTGTCAGCTAACATCGCTCGTCCAACACCACATGAATACTGTTGATGGCCAAAGTCTTAAATAGTAAGGGTAAGTGTGAACACATTATGAATCCACGATGTCAAGACGTCTGTCGTCGATGTCGAGATATTTGGAGAGTAAAAAATATTTGTACGCATTGCATCTGACGTGTCAGTTTGACAGCTCCCTGTTGTTTAGCTAGCAAGCTTAGTGGCGGACCCAGAGTTTTAAGTAGCTTTTGATGCTTGGAAATGGCATTGGGTTCCGCGAAGTAACAGACAGAGTCCTTTATTTATCACTCGTATGGCATGTTTGTGGTTGCTAAGGAAGACTGTTCATAAATGAACTGTTTTCTCATTCTTTTGAGAGTTGCCGCACCAACGCAGTAAACGTTAGCTAAACCGGTTACTAGCCGAAATATCAAACGCCGGGAGTTAATTTTATTTAACCTGTTATATACGCAGGCTCTAACTTGTTTGAATCCGAAGGCTGCTGTGATGTCAGAGTCGAAGCCCCCCACCCCCACCCCCACCCCTGGAGATACATACAAGGGTTGGCTCTTCAAATGGACCAACTATATCAAAGGTTACCAGAGACGCTGGTTCGTTCTCAGTAATGGACTCCTCTCCTATTACAGGTAACTCGTGCGTATTTGTGCTGCAGATAATCATTTATTCATGGGTAATCTGCTAACCTCTTTTTCGAATAGTCTGTTATATATGTATATATATATATATATATATATATATATATATATATATATATATATATATATATATATATATATATAACCCATTTATGTTATTTTTGCATGCATATTTGCATGTATTTTGTCACAAGCATATCTGACCAACAAATTTAAATGAAATTTGTAAAAGGAGGGTATTTGTAGCAGAAAACCCTCTTAAGTATTGTCAAAGCATTCGACATATAAAAATGTTGAAATCCCCTCCCCCCCCAGTGGTAAACTGAGTGCTCAGTTAATTAGCAATTTATTTGCAATCTTGCAGTTGTTTTATTGCTTCCTCAAACTGAGTTTGTTTTCCTGTTTGTCCGCAGGACTCAGGCAGAAATGGGCCACACGTGCCGTGGCACCATTAACTTGGCCACAGCCAATATTGCAGTGGAGGACTCGTGCAATTTTGTCATTTCCAATGGAGGAGCACAGACCTACCACCTGAAGGCCAACACAGAAGTAGAGCGCCAGCGTTGGATCACTGCCCTAGAGCTTGCAAAGGCAAAGGCTGTCCACATGCAGGCTGAATCTGGTGAGAGGATTTGATTTATATTATTTAGATAAACCATGGCAGTTAATGGCAATTTGAGGACTTATTATTCCGTATGTTATTTGTCTTTGCTCTCTCCCTCAGATGACTCAGGCGATGACTGTCCATCAGTTCCCCCCACATCCAATCAGACTGGTGGCTGTAACTCAGAAATCCAGTCTACACTACGCACATTAAACAGCAAGGTGGAAGACCTCACTACCTGTAATGATCTCATTGTCAAGCACGGTTCTGCCCTCCAAAGGTATCCATTAATAATTTAGCTACTTTAGCTAGTGATATAATTCAAGGCGAACAAGGTTCAATGGTGTTTTATTTTTTATTAGTTTTAATTCTGGCGATTATTTTTTTCCACAAATAGATCTTTGTCAGAACTGGAGGCAATTCGTGTCGGTGGGGATATGGGGGAGAAGATTAGACAAGTTACAGAAAGGGCAACGCTCTTCCGAATCACATCTAATGCCATGATCAATGTAAGTCATCAATTCACAGTGTCCTTATTGTGCCAATGTAACTGCTAATTCGTTGCTCATGTGACCGCATGCTCCCCAAGGCATGTAGAGACTTCCTCTCTCTGGCCCAGAGCCACAGTAAACGCTGGCAGAAGGCGCTACAGGTTGAAAGAGACCAGAGGATAAGGTTGGAGGAGACTCTGGAACAGCTTGCCAAGCAGCACAACCACTTGGAAAGAGCTTTCAGAGGCGCAACAGTTCTTCCCTCATCTTACAGCAATGCTGCCTTAAGCAGTAAAGGTAAAGCTGTTCTATCCTGAAGAGCTTTTGTCTTTGCATCCTTGGATATTACCCTCACCAAGGCTCAGCCAGCGCTGAAACACATTTATCTCTGCACTGTCTCTCCCGGTTCTAGGTGGTGTTTCAGGAAAAGGAGATGCCAGTGATGAAGATGATGACAACGAGTTCTTTGATGCAATGGAAGACCCAGCAGAGTTCATCACTGTCCCTGCAGACCCCAAATATCACAGGTTCCGATTGTCTTTCATGTTTGCCTACCAATATCAGCGTTGCTTTGTTCTTTTCGATTGCTGCATTTTAATTTTGTGTTAAAGCTTGCTTTTTACTGTTCAGGAGGTCTGGCAGCAATGTTAGCGGGTTCAGCAGCGAGACGGGGATAGACGATCAGTCTGTAAATGTACGTTGTTTGCTTATCTACTCGCAAGTTTTGATTTGTGTTACTGTAGTGGTTTACCCCCTGACATTGACCTCCTTCTTTCTCTGTAGTTTGATGAACTCTCTTTGGCATCCAATCCTGAGTCTCCACAGACCCTTGAACTTGAGCCCGTAAGACAAAGACGAACTCGGATCCCTGACAAGCCCAACTATTACCTCAATCTGTGGAGTATCATGAAGAACTGCATTGGAAAGGAGCTTTCAAAGATACCAATGCCTGTAAGGAACCTACCTAGTTGCAGAGCAGATGTTGAGTGGCAGTAACTACAATTTGTCTCTTCCTCTTCCTCAAGGTGAACTTCAATGAGCCCCTGTCCATGTTGCAACGTCTTTCTGAAGACCTGGAGTATTATGAGCTGCTGGATAAGGCTGCTAAATGTCAAAACTCTCTGGAGCAGATGTGCTATGTGGCAGCTTTCACAGTGTCTTCTTACTCCACCACTGTGCATCGCACAGGAAAACCCTTCAATCCTTTGTTAGGAGAAACCTTTGAGCTAGATCGGCTCAGAGAATCTGGTTACCGATCCCTCTGTGAGCAGGTATGGTCAGGACTTACTGATGCAAGTCGGTAAAAGACAGTAATGAATACATCAGTAAACATGCTTGAAATATATTTTTGCCTGCGTGCTTGAATTTCCACTCTCACCTCTTTCCAGGTGAGTCACCACCCACCTGCTGCAGCTCATCACGCCTTCTCTGAAAAGGGCTGGACCCTCCGACAAGAAATCACCCTGGCCAGCAAGTTTAGAGGCAAATATTTGTCCATCATGCCCTTAGGTGAGTGAGACTAAGAACCATGGGAAAAAAACATACAGCAATTGATTTCATTTTTCATCACAACGAACAAAAAACAGCATTTGGTTGATTGATCAGTTGATTGCTTGCAAGTACAACATCTAGGCAGTTAGTTGTTGTGTCCATTTTAAAACAATTACATTTAGAAGTACATGTAAGCTGAGCAGGTTCGTGATGTTCAGCAAACAAACATTCCTGTCTGCCTCCAGGTTCCATCCAGTGCATATTCGACAAGAGCAACCACCACTACTCCTGGAAGAAAGTGACAACGACAGTACACAATATTATTGTTGGGAAATTATGGATCGATCAGGTGATGCAAAGATTCATTCCTGCTTAAATAGGCATTATATTAAATATTACATTAAATATTACTTCATGGCCTCCAGTCAGGGGAAATCGATGTGGTCAACCACACGACAGGCGATCGCTGCCACCTGAAGTTTGCTCCCTACAGCTACTTCTCTAGAGATGTACCAAGGAAGGTAAGGGAGGATTTGCCCAGCCTTTCTATTTTTCCCATCTTTGTTCACATCAAATCTATAAAGAGCATGTCATGCTTACAGGTGCATTTTTTGTTTGTTTAGTTATACTTTTGCTACTCATTTAGCTACTATTTGCATCTTAATGCCTTTGACTCTCTCGTGTCCATTCTCAAGTAAAAGCTATGTTTTCCTTGTAGGTAACAGGAGTCGTCACTGATAACGATGGGAAGGCCCATTACGTGCTATCAGGGACCTGGGATGACAAGATGGAGTTTTCCAGAGTGATGCAGAGCAGCAAAAGTGAAAACGGCACAGAAGGCAAACAGAGAACTGTATATCAGACTCTCAAAGCCAAAGAAATATGGAAAAAGAACCCTTTACCGTAAGTATCGCTGCTGTTACAGATGCACAGGCAGTTCGGTCATTGTCACCTTTTTCAGGTTTGTGTCTCATCACGTTACAGAGATGGAGCAGAGAATATGTACTACTTCTCCACACTGGCTTTGACACTCAATGAACTTGAAGAGGGCGTGGCACCAACAGACAGCCGGCGCCGTCCTGACCAGCGATTAATGGAGGAAGGTCGTTGGGATGAGGCTAATGCAGAGAAACAGCGTCTGGAGGAGAAACAGCGCACGACGCGACGAGAACGGGAACGGGATGCGGTTAAAGTTTCCAACTCACCTGAAGAAGGTAAGAAAAGAGGGTTTGGGTTTTTTAAGTATTTATCGAAAGACAGGAGAATAAAGTAAAGAAATGTTGCTATCGAAACTATCGAGTCCTGTGTTTCTGTCCTACATCATCTTTTATCCATCAGTCTGTCATGGCATACTTCTGTCTCTGTCTCACTCCTAAGCTGTCACTGAGGAGCCAGTCAATGTCTCGCCTTTGAAAAGCAAGTACCCAACTTCATATTTCCCTCCCTAGATCTACATTTTCTTTTAAATTTACAAAAAAAAATATGCCTAAAACATCTTGGTGTGTGTGAAAGGAGGATGCTCAGTGTGTCCAAAATCATGGTTTTACCTTCACCACATCTGTTTCTGTTCCTTGTAGCTGATGCAGGGGAGAATACGACAGAAGGAACAGACGTTTCTATTGAAAGCAAGTATCACGTCACAGCTTTACATAAAACGTGTAGTTTGGAAAGGGCATCGATTCACTGCCTTTCTCAACACCAGGGACCAAAACTATATAAATAGAAAACACGAATTATTTCTTTATTCTCTTAAAATAATTAATTGTTTGTTTGGTCTCATCAGTTTACTCTGGAGAACATTTTCCCTGTTTTGGAGTTGTGTGTTAGCAAGATTCGAGCGATATGATGTGTGTCCCAACACACTGATGACGATACAACATTTGCATTACATCAAGAAACTACAACAATAGGTCCACACGTCTGGTCTAGACGCTACAGGAGCTGATTTTTGTATATTTTGATTACTTTAGTGAATGAGTATTTTTGCTACATCTCTCATCCTGATCCAGGAATCACATCTTATACACCAGTGCCCAAACATACTCTACACTGGGAAATATGAAGTGAAACCAAATACTGTGTGTTTACTTTCTTTTTTTTTTTTTCCTGTGTGCTGATGTTCAGCTGACACAGAGGACTCTCCCCCTCATACTCCTGTTGCATGCAAGTAGCCCCTTCTACTCTTCCACTCATTCTTCTTCCATTTCATGTTTGTTTATTCTGTCTTCCGTTCTTCTTGTTGCAGCCCCTTACGGACCTTCACCCACACCTAATCTATGCAAGTATTCAGATCATGACATAACACATACACCATCATTACTGTGTTTAAATCCATTTCACGTAGCAGCACTCATGTTCATGTTTCATCACGTCCTCATTAAATCTTTCCACAGTGGAGGGCAGCGATGGTACTTGCGGAGCTCCAGTCAAAAGCAAGTAACAGTGCTAGCAGTAACTAGCAGTGTTTGTAGAAGTGGCACAATAAACTAGTGTTTGAGTAGTTTAGTGTACTTCAGCAGACATGAACCCGGGTCTCATCCAGGTGATGTCACAGAGAGCTTGCCTGTGCTTCCTGAATGTGATGTTCAGTTTGACTAAATATGGTTCATTGGAAGACCAAGCACATGATCTCTCTTGCTGTCTTGCAGTTATGACGGTGGTGTCTAAAATCCTTGTAAATCTGCTACTTGGTTAAAGGTTTTCTTCTCCTCCAGGTGCCCATCAAGACAATTATCAAGCCCTGTGGTTTGAGAAGATAGATGATCCTGTATCTGGGGAGACCTTGCATGTCTATAAGGGAGGCTACTGGGAGACTAAGGACAACGGCAGCTGGGACTTGTGCCCTGACATCTTCTGATCACAGCTGAATCGGCCTCAAACGTGGCAAGGTTGCTCCTGTATGCCAGCTACAGGGAGCAAACTTAACTTTAGCTGCTCCCCCTTTCTCACTCCAGCAAAGACTTGCTCAAGCTCCTTCTCAGGATCGGCGGGGTGGACTTGATTGCTCTCTTCCCCTCTAACAGTATAGTAACATGTATGCACTGTTTGGTTGTTCCTCTCACTCAAGTCGTTTACTGAACTTCTCATTTAGTTCACAGACCTTTGGTATGATCCTTATGTTACATTTCGAGGATTTTTTGTATACTGCAGCAGGGAGATTCTCAGAAAAGCCTCAATAGAATGTCCCATTATTTAACGTGTAATTGTTTGTGCTTTCCGATCCTGGCACTGACTTCCCTTCTTTTCACTCATGCAAGTTTAGCTTGTGAGTGACTCATTCTCACCTAAAAACAAAAAAAAAAAAGCGAGTAAATAATGACTGGTGTAAACAGTCATTATGGGCCAGTAGAAAATGTCAAACAGTGCAATGTAAATTACCTTTGACATTTGAATGATGTTGTGGTGCTACATGGGAGGAGATTATGTCAACTAAATCTTTTCAGTTTAGTACTTGACCGGCCATTTCCAGATTTTTGCTGTATGTTTCTCAAAACCTGAATCGAATGTTAAAGTGAAAATTTGTATGAAGTGCTCCTCCCACTTTTTGTTCATGAAGGTCCACTTTTTATTTTTTTTTTAATCATTTTTGCTACCCTTTTTCTGTATGTCTTTTTGTCTGTTTTGTGTTGGGGGAAAAATCGTACTTTTTTTTGGCAATTATTAATTGTATTTCTTTTTGTAGTACATCACTTTGAACTATTATCAATATATTTAAATACCACTGGCACTTAGAGACCAAGATGTTATTTAAATGAAATTATGTACATGTTGATTGAGGTAGAATGTCATCAAATCAAACTAGTGCTCATTGTTTTTTGTTTTGTTTGTTGTTTGTGAGGTCTGTCACTGAGAGAAGTTCCAGCTGTTTTACTCTTGTGCGTTGAAAGTGGTGTTTGATTAAAAGAGCAATAAGAGTGCCTGATGTGGCACACAATGAAATGTGAAGCTAAAACTAAAAATGAAATACTGTCTGCTTACGTTTTGAAATTTTGTTTTCATATTCAAGTGTACATAAAAGGAGAACACTGAAATTAAATCACAAACCTTGATGTTTTGAATATTTCTGTGTAAATATGGGAAATAGTTTTGTGATATTAACTGGTGTAGCTGACTCTAAGCTTAAATCTAAAAATATAGATGAGGCACTTTTTATTGAGTTTTAAATTGTTTGCTTGGGCCGAATGCAAATTCATTTTCTGCGCTCAGTCATATGCGTTCATGTTTTACTTTGAGTCATACTATTGATTTGGCTACTGTGTACTGTTGGTACCATAACGGATATGTACCATCATACCCCATTATAGCTCTTAAGTTACTGAATGAGTGAATGGGTCTCTGTCTTCTTTCTATTATTTTATATTCAATGGTATGTATTTGTCAGTAGACCCATCAGTTAGTTTCTGCCTCTATAGCTTGATTTTTTTTTCAAGCAATTATTCGTTGCCCTGTCACAGTGCTACAGCTCAACACAAAGATGTTGCACTTTATAATACAGACGTTTTTTGAGATATAACCCCTATTCATATGGCTGATTAACTGTGAACATCTGCTGTTTGCTGCTGAAAACTGTCATTTTGTGAGTATCATGTATCTGTACATTTGTGAAGTATACATACAGTATGTAATACCGACTTTATGTCTATGAGAATTCTTTCCACCTCTTCTATCCTTTAATGCAGTATTTTTTTTCTCAAGATGTCCAGAAGGTGTCTTACAAAGACTGCATAGTGATAAAGTGCGTGTTGGATGTTAACTTTTCCCATATGTATTTGTACAGATAGGTAATTCATATGATCATGAGTTCATCTAATTTTCGCATAACAGTTCATTCACATTGTTGAAGGAAACTCCAAATTCAGTTCAACAAATGTGGAAGTAGCATTACAAATGGAACTGTCTAAATTATGTAAATATACATTTGCACACATTTTTGTTTGGGTAGTAGGTTAGTATAATTTAGACCATAACCATCATAATCATAAATCATAAATGATTCAAAATTAACCTACACATATATTGGGAAAACGGTTAATACGTTAACTATTCACAAAATATTTTAACATCGAACTTTGTCGACTTTGGTAAAAAAGTTTTGTAGTTTTCGGTCGGGGTGAGAGGGGATGTTGTGCACCGCCCATGGGGCGGCAGAACAGTGTCAAAAGAAGCGCACTTCAGTTTGACGTCACGGACCTTTGTTTACTGGAGAGGCGTAGCCGTAGCTAACTACGTTCACCGTTTAAAGACGTCGCTTTGTTCCGTTCCCTTCGTACCAGAGCGTGTGTTTTAATTAAGTTGCAACTCAACAATGTCAACAAACGGAGCTGGAGGTGACAGCACAGATGCCAGGCAGGGCGGTGGACACCAGTAAGTCACGGCTAACTCAGCTAGTTAGCTACCAATGTGTTATCTGGTCATTGTCGAGGGCAAGAAACCACGTTCTCTGTTGCTTTACAACATTACATACGTGTCCGAGCCTTACGTTTACCCCACTGCTGCTTCCTTCCTGCCTACTTCTTTGTCGTGTATCCG
The DNA here is from genome assembly GCA_901007665.1 of Aeoliscus strigatus. Taxonomy (NCBI): domain Eukaryota; kingdom Metazoa; phylum Chordata; class Actinopteri; order Syngnathiformes; family Centriscidae; genus Aeoliscus; species Aeoliscus strigatus. Next base: position 399,146 of record CAAKHB010007310.1, read on the forward strand.
GCACTGCTGCTTGTTTACACCATGGTTTACACCATGGTCATTCCTGACACCTTGTGGTTTGTTGTAACAGGCCTGAGGGTTCTGGTTCTGGTCCTGGTCCCATGGATGTAGATGCCAGACCCCATTCTCGCAGCTTCAGATACAGCCTGGATTTCCCCAGCATCGGACAGTGCATCATCATCAACAACAAGAACTTTGACAGAAGAACAGGTGCATGTTTTGCTCATTTGATCACATTAATGCTCAATTACTATTTTGGGAATGGAACGTACACACACGCGCACACGTCAACTACACGAGCTGTAGCGCTGGTCCTTGGTGTCAGGGACAGTGTGGAGACTGTTAAATATGTTTAGTCTAAATGAGATTTGGATGTTGACGGTGTGTGTTCACTATTGTCAGTGTAGACAATGAGAAGGGCTGTGCACAGTTGGATGTCTCACGTTTAAAGTCCCTCCCTGAGGGTAAATGCCACACGTTTATTCGATTTGACTCTTAAACAAGCATCTGGGTGTTGAGGAAGGTGTTGAACTTGTGGATGTGGGTTAAAAGTAGCCTCACAAAATTAGCTGTTTTTGAGTCATTTATTTACTTTTTATATCGGAGATGATTTGCAAGAGAGTAGTTGTTGCTACTGAGCTGTTCAGTTAGTTAGTTTTGGGTTGAGAAAGATGTTCGAAAAACTGCCACACACACATTGTATTTGATAATGTGTAGTTAGTGCACAGTTGTTTAGCTAAATGTTGACTGTCAAAACCTTCATTAGCTACAATCAGGGGTGATTTGTGCAGGATGTTAGCAGCAAGTGCTTTGCTTTCCTGGCCTCTGTCGGTGAACAGGTTGGTGGTTAGGAAACCTCTTTCCTCTATTATGCAGCACATACGGTCCTCTTGCATTTGCACCATCATGAGACGATAGGTAAGCCAGGGGACCTAATTCAAATTTGATTTTACTATCACCATGCAACCAGCCGATGTAATATCCAGGTTATCAGGACACAGCATGGACTGCAACATCTGTGTGTATGTTGACTTGATAATTTGATCATATAATACAGTACAGGAAGTGTTTGTCAGCATTTGACTCACTGTATGATTGTATCACATGTGTCCATGGTTTTATTAGTTCCTCTTCCATTTATCGTTGGAATCTTTCCTGTTAACATGAACATGTGTGGTGGATTTGACAATAACATGCTTCACTGAGCATATAAAGACCCGTGCATGAAATCATGCTCTGAGTGTGTGAAGAAGTGAATATCAGCTGAAATTTATACGTGACAGTTTAATGGTGTCACTTTAGACTAGTTGGACAAACTTGTCTTGCAAGACTGCATGTACATAACACTGAGTTTGTCACAGAAGTAGGGAAAACAACAGCTTCCCTTTACTTACTTACTGTGTGTGTGTGTGTGTGTGTTAGACAGATAACACCATCCACAGCCTCATAAAGCACACAAACAAATGGCCTCAGTAGTTGTAGTTGTCACTTACATCAACAAGACTCAAAGCAGAACTTGTGTGAACGTTACATAATAAGCCAGGAAGTCAAATTTAGATCAAGACTCACGGACATCTAACTGTTTATGAAGTTTTCAACAATTCAGTAGTATTACAATACAGTACCTCAGTAAGATGCAGTGTTCTGTTGTTAAGGATTCGTCACTTCAATTCAGTTTATGCTTCCATCTGACTGCCACGTGTGCTACTGTGACATTTTAGTCATGAGTGTGTTTTTTTGTTTTTGTTTTTTTAAAGGAATGAACCAGCGAAATGGTACCGACGTCGACGCAGGAAATGCAGCAAAAGTGTTTACCAAGTTGGGTTATAAAGTGAAAGTTTACAACGACCAGACTGTGGAGCAGATGAAGCAGGTTCTAACTGCAGGTGAGTCTTAATGTGCATTAAGAGGAGAGTTTGGATGTGATAAACGTAATGTACATCAGCATGTCCAAAACCACCTCTCCTGTTTTTAGCGTCAAAAGACGACCACCGCGGCGCTGCCTCATTTGTCTGCATTCTGCTCAGTCATGGAGACGAAGGCGTTTTCTTTGGTACCGACGGCTCAGTGGAGCTGAGGTATCTCACATCGCTCTTCCGGGGGGATCGATGTCAATCACTGGCTGGGAAACCCAAACTTTTCTTCATCCAGGTATTGAAACATTTTCCTCAACTTCCTTTTCCAACTTTGCATCAACGAACCGTGTCATGATGAAGGCTTGCAGAGGAACTGAGCTGGATGGAGGCATTGAAACGGACAGCGCAGACGATTGCACTTCCAAGATCCCTGTTGAAGCTGACTTCCTTTACGCCTACTCAACGGCTCCAGGTAAACGCACACACACACACACACACACACACACACACGCACACTTTTTTTAGTGTAGAGTTGGAAGATGTTGGTAGCATAATAAAAATACAATTTAAACATTGTGGTTCAGTTTAAAGTGTAATTTGATACTCAAACATTGCAAAGTCCTTGTGCATAAAGATTGTATTGTGTTTTGTGTAACATGTGTAACTTCAGTCCCAACTGTTCATTTACAATCAACTTTACTGACATTGTACAAAAAGCACAATGGAATTAGCACCGCCGTGTCTTGAGTGTACAAAATACATGTACAATGTTTACTAACTATAAAATAACTATAAAGGCTACACTCGTGCACTGAAATCCTCTAAATGTGTGCTTTAGTAAGTCCACAAGTAAGGAGCAGACAGCTGCTCACAATACCTGAGTTCATCCAAGCTGATGTAGATATTTGCTGCATTCTCTAACTAGTCCAGCTGGTTCTTCCAACATGTTTTACTCATGAGTACTGTGGCTGTGAATTGGTGCTGTGAATGCACAGGAACTGTATGATCAACATGGTCTGCTGGCGCTGATCAGCTGGACGTCATCACATTATAATAAATACATTAACATCCTAAAGAAGAGGCTTTGTCCATCCCAGTTTAATATCATCTCTGGAATACGGGGACACAGTCAGTCTTGTACTCTGCATCCTTTTGGATCCGCTGCCGTTTTCTTTGTATTGAAACACTATATTTCATTCTTACCCCAGGCTACTACTCCTGGAGAAACACTATGACCGGGTCCTGGTTCATGCAGGCTCTGTGTGAGATGATAAGCAAATATGCAACGGAATTGGAGCTCCTGCACATCATGACCCGAGTGAACCACAAGGTGGCAGTGGAGTTTGAGTCTGTCTCATGTTCACCGGGTTTCCATGCAAAGAAACAAATCCCGTGTATCGTGTCCATGCTGACCAAGGAGATGTATTTTTACCCTTGAAGTCTACATCAGAGGAGTTCAGCCTGGCGAGGCCATCATCTGCAAAAGGGAGAGCTTGGGGATGTGGAGGTGCATTTGAATTATTTAAGTTTATACTTTCTGCCTGAGTGTCTCTTGAAACCCAGCTTACATATTCCTGTGTAAGTTGATGTGACGCAAAATCGCTGTCACATTTCACGTCTCGGCATTTTAAGGTTCTTTCTGTGTGAGGTTCAGTGGGGAGATATCTGATGTCACATCTCAGCAGCAAAACTATTTTCCAGTCTCTTTCAAATATCCCACTTCAGATGCAAGTTTTAAAAGCAAAACGTAAAAAGTCTTCAGACTGAGTTGACTTAGAGTTCACGATTTGATACCATGGATGAATATTTGCTGTTTACACACATTTCAGGGATGATGCCATCTGATGGCAAATACAGGTTTAATCATGAAACAATGAATACACCTTTCATTTTTTTGTGAATCATTCATTTCTGACTTGAGGAGATATATTGTGCATTCTTGGTGCTTGTTTTTTAATTTTTTTTTCTTCTGTATGTGTCTGTTTTTATACTACTTTACACAACCAAAACCAACTATTTTAGTAAAGGGGGGGGGGGCTTCACAGCATGCATAGCTGAGCCAGCTCGATGGGGTAACGTGAGGTGCATTTGGTGACTCGTACTTGAACACATTTCATATTCATCCTTCTTCTTAGAATTATGTTGGACCATTGTGAGTGGAAGTTTGCAAACCTGTGAGGGAGACGTGTCTGTGTACACTGCTTCATCAAAGCACAGTACGACTGTGTACAGATCCATGTCCTTTTCAATGCACTGGATGCATTCAGTATGTGTGTGTGCGCGCAATGTGTATATACAGATAATACATGACACCGGTGTGCCACCTCTGCTGTTTGAAGACTATTTGACAATCCATTTTTTGGTTGGATAAATTAATACAGTTTTCTCTTGTCACTCTTTTGTAGGGTGAGATTGATGTAATACATTTCCTGAAAAATAAAGACCTGTTTGTGTCTGAACAAAACTCTAATTTTCTGTTTGTTTTCTGCAACAACTAGTAGTATTTCTGATAAGGTATTGAAACGAGACAGTTTGAGTCTATCTGTATGTAAACTATGCATCTGATTACTACTGATTCTTCCTGTGAGAACAACTGTTCCCCATCCCAGACTAATGAATATTCAGAGCTGTTTTCTGGTGTCACTCAGGTTTCCTGTCCTGTACATGGTGCAAAAAGAGCTGTTGAGGATACTGTGGGAGTGAGAGAAACCAGGCTCTCTTGTAGCATCAAACTACTAACTTGTTCTTTTAAGATCAATCTCATTTTTTGTATTCTTTCTATCCTATTTTAAACGTTTCTTTTATTTACCAAACGGGTTTGATAAATCCACTCTCCACTAATAAGTAGCTGGCTGGTAAACAGAGGTGTCCAGTTTCCGAGGAGCTCCTGAACGCACCAGCAGTCCTCGGCTCTTTGTCGTTGAAATTGATCCTGACTGTGTTTGACACTTGAGGGAAGTTGGCTCAAGTTTGCGGGTTTTCCTTTTTTTTTTCCTGGAACAGCTGCTAGAACTTGTGGACTGTTTCCCTGTATTCGCCCAGTGTGTTTGGTCCGATCACTTCCCATGTGGGTCAGATCCTCCTCACCCTGCAGCCGGTCAGGAATGGAGAAGCTACTGCAGATCGCTCCTCACTCTCTGGCTCTGGTGTTGTCCCGGCAGGACAAACAGGACCCACCAGCACCGCCGTCATCGCAGGCTGTGGAATCACAGCATCACATCGGCTACGAGGTGTTCGCTGACTTTAAATCCACCAACATGCAGCACTTCTGGAACCAGGCGCTCACACGCGCCCTGTCCGAGATCCTCTTCCTCGGCTGGATCGACGAACATGTGCTGCTGGTCCAGGGCCGAGATGTGCATCTGCAGGTCCTCAGGAACGGATGGACCAGACGGACCCTGAGACCTCCTCAGGGCTTTGACATCACCTGCATAGGTGGGTATCCGATCAGAAATGGAGTTTGTATCAAACCACAGCGTGTCATTGCTTTCAGTGGCTGATGCTCATGTTTTCATTGTTTATGTTGTTTATTTTTCATCTGATCAAACACAGCTGATACAGCTGGATGCTCTGACCTCAGAGCAAGAAGGTCCACGGGGGTCCTTGTGTGTGGTGTTTGCATGTGTGGGTTCTCCCCCTGCTGGGCTTCACCTCCAGCATTCCAAAATAAATCAGCATGTGATAAATGAAGATGTGACAGATAAACGGAGCTGGAGAAACAGTGACACCTCTTGACAATCGGCCTCTTGAATACAGATCGACTGCTGCTGATTAGGTAAAAACCTGTGGACAATGAGTCAGTGTGACTCATTCATATCAGTGTATGGAGTTTTTACACAGTCAGCAGCAACCTTCAGTCCTCCTGGTGGCCACAGGAAGCGGAGAGCACCATGATACTGATGGATACCTCTGCCAAGGAGGTCATGTTAGGTCTGCTCTGTCCAGTGCTTTGGTCAATGTAGCGGTCGTTATATGTTAAAAGAGAACAGTCAGTTTCCCTTTGAACAATCCGACAACAAACTCCCCTTTTCACAGAAAGAAAACCAGTTGGCTGGGAGGGGTCAACGACTAAACTTCATAGATACTACTGTAATTTGTGATGTTGGTAAACATACAAATACACAAATAAAATGGAATTGAATTCAGTAGCTTTGTATTGTAATTAACTTGTTATTGGAGCTGAAAATGACGACTATTTTCTCAATTGTTCCCTTAGTTGGTCAATAAAACGGAAACAGAAAAGATGGAAAATGTTGATCACTGTTTCGCAAACCATAAAATTATCATAATTATAAACAAAGAAACCAGAAAATATCCATATTTAAGAAGCTTGAAGATGAGAACTTTGATTTTTTTTTTACTCATTAATTGTTTTGATTGTCATTAAAAAGAGCCCCCCTCTTACCACTGTAACTTGTTCCAACATCTATGGTGGCCATGAGGCTGTTACTGCTCATATCAAGTTGTGGCACTTTGCTGGCTGTTTCATACCGAGTCGACTCCTCTTTTCATGTCTGCTGATTGACATTCAACTGAAGTTAACCTTTCCTATTTCTGGTATTTATATGATGGTTTTATATGATACTCGTGTCAGTACGTCAGAGCCCAGTCTCTGCTGGCAGGTCGTCTGAAGCTAGTCGAGTCTTGTCCTCTGACAGTCCCGGCTGATTTTCACCCTTTGACCCCAGATGCTTCATGCCAGGTCGTCTTCCTCACTGAGACTGAGGTGAACCTGAAGCAAAGCTCAGCTCGTCTTCTGACAGCACCGTAACTCTTAGATGTGCTGGGGCAGGTTTGAAGGACTTGGAGGATTGTCTGTTTTAACGTACCATCACCTCTCTCTCACAGGTGAAGTGAGAGTGCACGAAAATGTGCAACATGTCATCGTTTATTATTTATGTCATGTTTCAGGACGAAGCTTCAGGTGATCAGTGTGCATGATGAAGAGGGAGGACGACCTCACCCACCTTTGTTTGAGTGACTAGACATGATCTGAAAATGTTTTCTTGTAGTTCTCAGCACACTCATTCCCATCCAGGGCCTTTCAGTTTGTCAGTCAAACAGCTGGATTCTCGGGTACACTCATCGCTAAACAGATGTGTGCAGGGGTGGTCGCACATTTTAAAATGGGGGGACATTAAAGACGTCTGATTAGATTTCTGTCAGTTTATGTGGAAATATAAATTCAGCGTTTTCCTCATTTCATGGGTTTCACTAAACCTGCTTTCTGGGCCCGTGCATGTTCATGCACGTGCACATGTCTGCTGATACACATCACTTAACCTGCAAACCTGTGTAAAAACTGAATGAAGACCAACGTTCTGTTTCCTGTCTCTCTTGACAGAATCCGTGGAACCGTTTGCCAGCCTGTTTGTCAGTGCTGATAACATATTCACATAGTAGTATTGTAGCTGTAATGAACTGGGACGCAGTGGTAGAGGCTGTTTTCTTTTTACTGTTTTACTGGGACAGTGTTGGACGATCCAGATAAAGGACAAAGACACGTGGAGTCAATGTCATCATTTTTACATCAGAATTTGTTAGCAGCTACTTAATGTTTGGTTCGTTTGAGCATGTTCAGCTGCTGCTGAAGCACGTCGACCAAAGTGTCTATTAAACTAACTGGTGTACTAGTTTCCAGACATCAGTGGATGGTTTTTGAAAGTTGTCTTAAAGCTGCATTGCCGTCCAAAGGTGAATCTTAAGTGTTCTGGATCGTTTCCCCGTCTGCTGTGTGGAGATGTGGCCCAACTCCGGCGACGCTATTGAACTGATAAGTTGTGGAATGTTTGTCTTCCAGCTAATAACTCACCAGACTCTACACACAATGTTTAAACGAACAGAGCATACACACATTGCACGTGATGAGGTGGTGACGTGAGGTGAGGTGGAGTCTCTCCCATAATCCAGACAGCAAAGTTAGTCAAAGTCAAGTTTATCAAAGCACAGTTGAGCAAAGTGCTTTACAGACTCCAAATAAAAATACATCAGTATGAGGAGGCAAGGTGTTCCAAACTTAACTCAAACTTAACTTAACTTAAGTCACTGAAAAAAGAAAGAATGTTTTCAGCAGGGAGGTTTCGGTGTTCTGAGCAGTTCTAATAAACTGTTCCATAATTCAGATGGAGCCACTGAAGAACCACCTCACAGCATCCAGGACCGTCTGTCTGGATCGGCCTCAACGCAGGTGAATTGATGTTTGGAACGTCACATGAAAACAGTAACACTTAATTAAACATCAGTCGTGAAACAAAGTCAGTGAAGTGTGGCTGATGTGTCCTAGTCTCGGTGAGGAGTCGAGTGGCAGCAAGAGACCGTTTTTCACACCAATCTGTGTGACCACCACATTTTAAGTCAGCGTAATTAATCTCCATTTAACCAGCAATCTAACGAGAACGCATGAAATTTCAACTGTTTGAGATCCCAATATGTCAATGTGCAATATAGAAATCATGCTTTAATTGTATAAAACAATGTTTTAAAAATGGCGTTTACTAAAAAAAAACATTCAGATTGCTCAAGTCGATTAACAAAACAGGTCTGATCTATTTGGCAGTGGATTATTAATGACCTGATTGATAGCTGGGCGACACAGTGTCATCCTCTCACAATTAGAAAAAAAACATGGAATATGTTCAGTTGGGTTCCGTTATTATCGGCAGAGTGATTTGGATTAATTTCAGGTTGAGATCTTTAGGTTCACAACGCTCATATGACTGCTCACAGCAGATTATCCCCATCAGGTGCCCGGGAATGTTTGATTCGGGTTGGAAACTCACTGGATTAAGACATGTATGTAAAAGTTTCGCTGCCATGTTGAGACATACATGTTTGTTAATACCACCGATGTAATCTGTTCAACTGGCGAGTCCCGTATTCGTTAGGGGTCGATGAACAATAGCCTGGGAGTGAGCACCGTTAAGGAAGGAAAAGTGGAGCCTTTGTTCAGGAAAACAGTATTGCACCGCATTCCCTGCTACAGCCAAAGCCCCCACTGGAAGGAAAGGGAGGGTCCCAGTGGAGAATTGGGGGAAATGTTTGAAGCAGCAGAGAGATCCGTCAGCGTGTATCATGATGTCAGATCAGGATGTGTTATGTGCCGTTGTGACAAATGTTCTTTTGTCTTGTTATTCGGAGTCTGGTCTGCGCTCCAGAAATGACGTTTGGTCTACATGTGCTGTCTCAAATGTTCCACTGGGGGGCAGAACGCTGGCTGATGACTGAGCCTGCTTGCAAGGAAGTGGTCGGAGGTCGTCCACATCCATGAGGGCAGTAGGCGAGAAGAGTGTCATTCCAGTGTGAGACTCCAGAAATACTAGATTATTCCCTGAGGAGAAATGGTTCCTCACAGCAGCAAGAAGGAAAAGTGTGATGATGAAGCCAAAAGAAAAATAGTAATCATGAAAAATAATTTAAACTAACTCAATAACTGTAAAAGAAACTGTACAGATGTATTAAGCGTTGTCAAAATAAATGTAAAATAGAATATAAATTATATTTAGGTACACTCACACACACACATAAATAGTGTGCACATCTAAATCAAATATACAGCAATATATATACAGTACATACACTGTATGCAAATCACATTTTACTGTATTGTTGAGTTCACATGAAATGTCCCTTTTTAGGCATCATCTTATGATATTTAAAAAAATCTCTCCTGTTTGGTGACTGATTAAAGTGCTGTCACCTTTGTGGGTCACCAGCTCAGTTGGTAACGTCTCTGAAAAGACAGTGATGGTAGAATGTCTACCGCTGCATGCCTGGGTTGTTACATCGTTACATCAGTCCACCTAATGGCACTGAAGGGGTTAATCAACTTTGTAATGGTTTCCTTATCGAAATGTTCACGATATGCAAGCTATTGGGTGGTTTCACTGAATGTACGGCGTTGAGTTTGTGTCTTTGAAAAAATATGTATACGTATTATTTGTAGATGCAAATATATGCTTATAATTCTTCATCAGTATTAAGGATCTGGTGACACCCAGTGGTGAAGATCTGTAAAGAAAATCCACTCCATTGACCAAACATCTGTGAGTAATGGAATAGAAATTTAGGTTGGCTTTAGTTTCTAGTTGTTCATCTAACCTTTTTTTTTTTTCATTTTAAACTAGTTTTAATTTTTAGTTTTCTTAAATTATCTCTTAGATTTGCTAGAAATTCTTCACTCACTTTTGGCTGCTGTGACATGTGAAGTTCCCTCACGAGATGATTAAAGTACTTTTCTATTCTAAAATCCACTTTTGCGTGACTCAAGTCATCAACGCTCATTAAAATACCAGGGTCCGGTACATTGTGCATCACATGGCACTATGTATTTATGAAATGTCATATCTGTTGTAGGTTTCTAGTCTATGTCAGACAGTCATTGTGTTCTTGCACACTGACCATTAAATCAATTAAACCATTAAATTTGAGATTTTATCATACACCACTAAATAATTTCATAGGCTGTATTACTATAACGGATAGAAAAACGCTTTCCAGAAGAAAATGTCCTTCCCGTGTGTGCAGGTGCCAACTGTGTCCTGTCGAGCTCAGTTTGTAAACGTTACGGGATCTTCAGCAGCCATTCAGGACGTTCAGTCGTCTGCTTTGATCAGGAGTAACTGGCACTTTAAGGGGACAGCGCTCAAAGGTAACAGCTATGAGATCATCGGCTTGCGTCGTCATGGCAACAAAGGCTGTTGCAGCACAAGTGAGAAATAAAATGGCTGGCGTGGTGTCACC
>CAAKHB010007311.1:3673-15023 GCA_901007665.1 Aeoliscus strigatus
GTGAGGGAATTGTCCTCAACTAATTTCACACACACACACACACACACACACACACACACACACACACACACACACACACACACACACACACACACACACACACACACACACACACACACACACACACACACACAAAAACACACTCACACACACCGTGACAGAATTTATTTAGGATTTCACAGTTGCCATCACACTTAAATTATTTCCATGTTGGAGAGCTTTTAATTCTTCTTGGCATTGATTTCTGAGCAGCTTTGAATCACGGCTTCATGTTTGGAGGGAATAACAATTAATTTGCGGAGCTGATTGATGTCAGGAAAACTCATTTCGCCCCGCAGGAAGGAGGAAGCATCTCTGGCGTGTTCAACAGCAACCTACATTTTCCACCGGCTTATAATCCAATTAGCTGAGCAGCAGTTCTCGGGGCTCCGAGCACATGGATACATCTTTGTGTCTGTAAATGGAGAATGAACATGGAACCAACGGAAACATTCCCACAACGTTCTGTGAAACACTCCTTGCTGGTTTCTCTGTTTGCGCTGATGATGTCATGAGGTGAAAGTGTGAACAGGCGAGTCGTTGCCTCATCAGCTGATCTTTACTTTGATCAGTTCTGTTTATTGGGAGCTAATGTTCTAATCAGCATTGTTCCAGCAGGTCAAACACACAACACCCGCTCATGTTGTCCACGCGTTTCAGAGCAGGCGGGAGCTGAGGTCACACGGATGGTCCAATGTTTAATGTTCTTTCATTTCCCTGAAGGAGTCATCCAAAGGGATCAATAAAAGTGATCTGAATCTGAATGTGCCACTTTGAAGACAAACGTCAAGTTCTAATCGATCCAGCTTCATCAGTTTGTGTTTGATGGACCAGAATCACATGTCCATTAATATCTTTCAACGTATGTGTATAATGTTATTCACACATTCACATGGAAGGGTTTTTATTCGCTGACATGTTACCAAAACAACTAAAATATTTGTGTGTTCATATTTGAACTTGCATTCGCTGAAATGGCGTCAGCATGAACAATCCTGTGCGTGAGCGTTAATGACAGAGGACGTAGATGCTGTTAGTAGAGAGAAGTGAAACATTAAAGCTCTTTATCGAACCTCTGGGCCACAAACTGTGGAGAGAATGAAGCACCTCATTTGCATACATTTACATATTGTTTTTCCCATTAGCAGCAAACACTGATCAGCATAATAAAAGTATTCCAGTGGGAAAGAGTCTCACGGAAGACACAGGATCAGAGTTACAGGTGCAGGGGAAGGCATCACCGTTTGTCTCCTTCCGTACAAACATGTGACGAACTAATGTCTTAACGTCGTTGGTGAAACAGGAGTGAAACAAAGGCATCAATCATTCCTGAGCTGGAGGTTGTAAAATACTTCACTCTGTTGGGATTCTGATCGCTGTGTCATCAGTGTGTGTGTGTGAGAGAGAGACAAACATCACATCCATCTTAATGTTTCCTGTTTCCTCCTCAAAGCAAAGCCTTAACATGTTTGAAATAAATATGAATACAAATGAAATAAAATGCAGCTGCAGCTGAAACACGTCAGACTCGTGTTGCTGCTCCACTCAGCACTCTGCTCCGAATCATCCAAATTATTAATGGCTGAGAGCGCTGCTGAGAGCTGAATCGACGTGGTCGTTAAAACACATTCTGATTTGTTGTAGGAAAACAAAAGTGTGGCGACATGTGAACATGAAGCTGAAGTGAACTCTGAGACAGGACGTGGCTGCTGCTGCTGCCACTGCACGCGTGTGCACGGAATGCATGCTGACCTTAGCTGTGGTGCTTCGTGGTCCAGAGGAGCTGAGTGTGTCTCTGTACAACCAGCAACAAACGATGACGGATGAATGATTAATAAAGTTATTGTTAAAAAAAAAAAACAACAACCTGATGCTGCTCCTGAACCACCATCACACCAACGGAGCCACTGCATGTTACAACACACTGCTCATTATTGTCTGATAACGTTTCTCACATGCAGTCTGACACACACACCTACTGTACTGTACACACACACACACACACACACACACACACACACCACAGCGTTCACAACGTCCTTGAGGAATAAGACCAGCATGTGTGCATGAGAGCCAATTGAAGAATCTCTCTCTCTCACACACACACACACACACACACACACACACACACACAAGGCGATGTCTCCGATGTAGATTCATCATCTCATTCAGTGTCTCTCACACTACTCAGGTGTCACAGCAACAAACACTGAGCTCACAGTGAATCCATCTGTGTGACACCTGAGCATGTTTGTCTGTAAACAGCTCTACCACACACACACACACACACACACACACAGTTTTCTGGGTTTTGTAGAATGTATTTTCAGTTGGTGTAAATGATAAATGACCTTCAATAAGGAACACACTCATGGAATGACATCACTGCAGCTCATCATGGCGAAGGGTTCTCACGCCCTTTACCCCAACATCAAAGCAGGAGTAACCTCACCGCCTGTGTCTGATGTGTGTCCTTCAACTGACTCCAGCATTAAACGTCGTGTCATCAACGACGACGTCAACAACAACGTCAGACGATGTTCCGTCTGATGGGTTCAGACCTGTGGACAGAACAGAGAAGGAATGTTAAGAATGTATCAGTTTACCTCCAACGCTGTCTGCAAACATTCTGGAACCATCATCAGTGTGTCCACGGGTCAAACAAAGGTTGTTCACAGAGCTCCTTAGAAATAAAATAAGTTTTGAACATTCACATGAAACATTCAGCAGACCCTGGTTTCACCTGAAGAAGTTCAAGAAGTCCTCACGGTTCGTACAGATTTGGGTAATAAGCTTGAAGAGGCCTGAAGAGACCTGAGAGACATTTGCTTCACTTTGTTGGATCACTTGGATCTGAACCTGCTGGAGGCTCCAAACATCTCTTTCCTGAGAATCTTGGTGGACGTGTATGGTTCAGCTGTCCACTGATCCCGATTCGTCAGTGTGACTTCATCCTCCCTCTGTGAACTCAGTCTGCTCCTCTGGCCAAACCAAGTCCAAACAAACTTCAATAATAGATGCTGAGTGGACATGGAGGTCATGGAGGTGGAGCTCATTGTTTTTCCTCCTCTGCCACCTGCTGCCTACAAGTCGTTCTGGAGATTTACACTCCACTCCACTAGACGAGGTAAGTAAGGATCTCATTCAAAAATTGGAGTAGGATAAACCCCTTGAGAGGAATCCTCTCATTTCAAGGGGATCCTAACATATGTTACAGACAGAAACAGAACAATCAACAATCTACAAATATTTACATCAAATATGACGTACATCGACACAAACGGAAAACAATGGCCACAAATAGGCCATAAGCAATAAGCAGATATTAGTCTGAGCGAAACTAAGAAAAAGAGTACTGAAAATTATTTCCACTTGTCACCTTGTAGACCTGACAAACAATTAAACTCTAGCGAGAGTGACAGTTAACAAACATGGCCGACAAACTGTTAGTGCCCAGCGATCTGCTGAAGAAGAACAAACGGTTCGTGGAGGAGTCCAAGTCGGTAGTGTGACTCCACATAGTGTCGTCCAGTTTCCTCGTCTGGTCGTCATTGTTGTTTTCATATTACTGTTCATGTTGTCGGATCGGTGAACGCGCGACTGTGTCCAGAGTCGACTCCAAACATTGCAGCTTTATCGAAGCTTCGCTCTTCACTGAATATACAAATGAAAATTAGCAGGGCTGGCACTGGACATTCAAACAAAGTAACGTTTCAAAATAAAACACGTCTCTGTAACTAAATTCAAACAGTCACTACAAACATCGTGTTTGAGGTGTGTTCCCTCACACACGGACACATTTCTGTGACTGCTCACCCAGTGGACGACGGTTCCTCCAATCAGCGACTCCTATTTGGAGAAAAACGTCCTTTGTGTGGTCGACTGGTGACGGAGAGAAAAACCACAGCAGAGACACGTCTGCTGAGTCTCGATAAAGATGACACAGACTTGTTCAGAGCGCTCAGCGGCTCAGAGGTATTGATTGATTTGTAAGCAGCACTTGTTAAACGCCCCCCCCGCCCCAGTGGGATACTGGGGGATTAGACCTCTGACATCACATGTGACCTGCCGTCTTTGGGATGCTCTCGCTCAGAGAGGACGCGTGTAGGTGGGAGACATCATGTCCAGTGTCAGAGACGATCAGAATCGGTTCCCTCTCTGTGGACTGGAGTCCTGTACAAACTCAGCAAGAGCAGAGACGTTTGTTTGACCTAACTTTGTTCTTGTTCTTGGCACCATGAGATCAGAAAAAGGTTTTTGTGTGACGTTCTGCTTTAATGTACGTGTCTCATTCCCAGGCTGTGAGAATTCATTCATTCATTCATTGGATTGAAACCTTCCAAATGAAATGATCTTGTCCAGCTGGAAATGAATGGATCTCCTGCTAATCAGCTGTCAGTCAGCGTCCTCAGTCCATCTGGTCTCTGCTGCGTCTCCTCTGGGATTCCTGCTGTCCCTTCTGTTACCATGGGGATTGACGAGCTGTAGTTTTTCAGGTGTGAAACCACACATCAGGTTTGCCCTCGTGTGTGTGTTCTGTCACAGAGGTGAAGCTCCTGTGGGTTCGAAACCCCAGAGCAGGGCCCTGAACCCCACATCGCACCACACATTCCTATGTGTGCAGGCTAGTGTGAATGTGAGTGTGAGTGGATGAAATGTGCCGTTAGTCTGAAGACGCATGTGATTCTTCCCCCACAGTCGTCCTGAATGTGATAACACATCAGACGATTAACCCTAATGTGTAATAATGAACTCACGTTAACTCCTCTTGGTATATGATGTGGATTTAACCTTCGTGAATGAATGAACACTTCTTTAACTTTTTCCTACTTCAAGTCTTCAGCAAGAATTTAAATAAACTTTCAGTGTTTGTGACGCATTGATTTAGTCATTAATGTGAACTTTGAACATTTTATTTTATTTCATTTACATGTTGTGTCATGTCTTGGGACATTGGTGTTTCCTGCAGCTCAGAACATGAGGCGTTAGCTTCGAGCTAACATCACTGTCCAGTGAACTACAGATTCTTCCCTCCAGAACTTGAGTCTTGCGGCGTTTTTACTTTTCTGTCTGATCAGATGTCTGCAGACGGACAAACTCCCTGAGCTTTCCCCTGGACGGAAGAAACAACATCTTACCTCATCGGTGACGTGTTCGTACCTTCAGACAGGCTGCGAAGGCTTGAGATGGAGTTTGGTTGCAGATGCAGATCAGTGAAGGCCTGAGGGTGGCGCTCTCATGTCGGTTTATGTTGAACCATATTGTCCCTCTCCTGGGAGGATGGCACATATCTCTATGGTCTAAATCCAGTTCCCATTTCAGAAGAGCTCCAGCGCACTGAGAAACACTGGGACGGAGCAGCAGGATGGCGGCCAGCTGTCAGACTCGGATGTTTCCTGATGGAGTCAGTGGTGGTGTTACAGTGTCACATCCTGGGATCTCTGGTGTCAGAGTCTTTGTGTGTTTTACATGTTACCTCAGACAGATGATGCCGAGTGAAAGGACGGAAGCATCTCAGGAAGTTCTTCTGTCCTCCTGTGGAGAAAATATTCCTTCTTCTGGGAATGGAAGCGGTGGAGAAGTTCCTGCTCATAACCTCCTGTCAAACAGTGAATTCTGTGGATCAAACAAACTATTAAATGTGCTAATTAAAGAGCTTTAGAGGTGCTGGTGGGTGGATTGTTTCAGTTTTTGGACAAAGCCCGGCTCACAGGCTTTGTGCTAAGCTAAGATAATGAGAGTCTGCCTGTCGCCTCACCCAGCTGTGAGAGACGGACTGTGTTTAACCACGTAAAGTGATTGAATCAGCAACTTACATCATTCAAATGGTTGGTGATCGTTGTTGAACTTCATTGGTTGATCAGTGTGATAATGTTGTCATGGTTACAACACCACACAAGAGTTAAAGCAAGGTGTTGACTTAAAGTTTGTAACTTATTTAAGAGATTTACTTCCATTAGTAGTTTATTAGTACTTCAACCAGAGAACACCACGTACTGAACCAACAAAAGGTGGAGGAAACGTCCAGGTATCTCATCTGGAAATAAATGTCAGCAGAGTTCGTCCATATGAGACAGAAACAATCACAGATTTTTTAAAGTGTGACACAGTGTGAGTCATAAATTCAAATATTGCACTTGACTGCACAAACCAAATAAATCAGCTCCAAGGTTGTTTTCACCTCCCTCTCTCTCTTTCTGTGTGTGTGTGTGTGTGTGTGTGTGAAGACGAGGGGAATGCAAACGGGTAGAAGTCAGACGGTCAATGTGAAGATCATGACGAAGATGAATGATGTTGCCGCAGCTGCCTGTTTTTGTCGCTGGTTCCTCTTTCTCCTTTCACATCTTTATTTCCCCTCCATCTTCTCCTCTCCCTCATCCCTTCATCTGTCTTCACAGACATTAGACCCCCCTCCCTCCAACACACACATTCCAGAGTCCATTTTCTCTTCATTCAGTCCTTCTGGATCTTGACAAACACGATGAATTGCAGTAACAAATTTACATTTCTTAATAACTAAATTAATAAAAGTAACATGTTTCCTTCAGTGTTTTTGTACTTTGAATGTTTTGCACTAACACCCTGAGTTAACCGACTAACACTGAGCCCAGAGCCTGAAACTTCAAAAAACTTCAAACCAGCATGTTTGGCCGACAGGAACACAACCTTCATCCCGGCGTTAACACATCATCAGACATCTTTGTTCCTGTCTCTGGTGACCTTCTAGAACATGAGTCCAACCGTGATGTCACATGTTTCCCCTCAGGTTCGCTTGGAGGAGGAAAAGGTTGAGGATGTTGTCATGCAGCTCAAAAGACTTTGAATACGCTGTTTTTGTGTTAAATGTCACAGAAGGAGACAAATGTATGAGTCCACCTGAGGATCTCACTCACACACTCACACACACACACACGCAGAAAACCAAATGAAATGATTCTCCAGCTTGTTTCCAGTCCTAAATTCAACATATTTCAGTTATTCGTACATTCAAGAGTTTGGCAAAATGAAGCAATTTGAATGATGGGACTGCAGTTGAGTTGCTGGAGGATTCTAAGGCTGAATCTGTGTGTGTGTGTGTGTGTGTGTGTATGCGTGTGCAGTAGAGATGAGGTGGTGCAGAGAAAACCAACCCTGGTCGGAGGACAAGGGAGGAGGTCATCTGCAGCAGAGCTTCTCCAGCCATCTGAATAAAACATCCTTAATTCATAAACCATGATCGTAGTTATGAGCCGTGTCCTCATGTCCTTCCTGTCCACGCGCTCGCTGTTCTGAGCTGGTGGAGATGCAGCTCTACTTTACGTCAGCTTACATCCTCGACCCACGAGTCTTTTTAGGGACAGGTGGCGCTGTGGGGTTCAGTTACAGTGGAGTTAGTAACTCGCAGTGATGTCATTTCCAGGTGAAAACCGTGTTCTTTGTGTTCCAGTTTCATCACCATCAGAAAAAACTAACCAGCACATTGTGTTGTATTCACACAACTACAGTGTAACAATGGTCAAACAGTGTGTGTTTATGAGTCATTGAAACGGAACAGAAGATCTGTGTGATACAAGAACAATAAAACACATTTGATACTAACAGATAGTACTGCAGTACTGGTGCCATCTTGGATTCTGAGCACAGGAGAATCACTTCATGTTAGAAATTTTACAGTTCGGTGGGATGAAGACACGTAGAAGTCAAACTGAACTTTTTTACTGTTTGCTGTTGTTTACAACCTCAGATTGTGATTATTCAAATGTCTTCGTGAACTTCCTGTTCGTCTCTTTAAGTCTTTGATGAGAATACCAGACAGAGTTTCATGACGTTACATTACAATGACAATAAAGTCTTCTAGGCAGACGTCTTCATGGAGTAAATGGAGGAGTTTGTTCTGGGGGTGTAGAGGTTTTCCCTGTCCGTCACGCCCTGAACGAACGTTTGTATGATCGATGCAAAGGTCCAGTACTTGTGTTCTCTGATGGTTCGTGATGTTTCATGCAGGACAGGTGACATGCTGTGTCCTAGCCACAGGTGTCTGCTCAGACACTGTAATCTGGTCCTGGTCCATTAGCCCCCTGTGGGGCTGCTCCGTGTAATCTGGTCATGGTTTGTGAGATCCGGGTTGTTCTCCCTCGGTGTAATTTGGGATTATGTCTGTAAAGCTCCTGTGGTGGGATCAGAGGCGGATAAATGCTGTGACTTTTTCTCCCGTGAACCATTTCATCCTGAGCTCACTGGGGCTCGCACGCACACACACACACACACAAACACACACAACATAAAACATCTTTTTTTTAACACCACATAAATACAAAATGTCTCTTCGTCCCATTCAGCATCAGATCCTTCTTTGACATGTTTTCATTCCTGCCTGATCCCTCTGTGTGTGTGTGTGTGTGTGTGTGTGTGTGTGTTCTTTGGAGGACGTGGCTGTGTGACCCTTCTCTTCAAAGATGCAGCAACTCTTTCTAGTCATGTAATTGGCTGAGGGCTCGTCATCTTTACACATAACAAACACGTTCCTTTGAAAGGTCGTCTGTCATTATCACGTCTCCATCGTCTGAACATCCCACACGTCCCGCTGTGGCTGTCACCTCCCTCCATAACTATTTTCAGTCTGACTATTATTTCAGTCTTTTTTTTTCAAACAAGAGACTTTCCAGAACCAGCAGAGGAATAAAGTTCACTGGTGTTGAAACATCTGCACTGAGAATCATTGTTAAATATGTGTCTTAACATCAATATAAGTTTCTTTTAATGTGTTCAAAGATTACATCAAACCAAACTGTGGTCTGTCAAACTGTGTTTGTTTGTAATCTCCTACTTGTTCCGGTTACGGTTCACAGTGTTTGCCGGAGCCGATCCCCGCTGTCAATGGCACCGTTCATCTTGGATGAGTCGCCAGTTCACAACAAGCACAACAAGACAGACAGACAGACAGAAATCTGCTGTTGTCCTTTTAACGCGTCATAAAAACTGCTGAAGTGTTCACAGGATACGGCAGAGTCTCATGTGTCCACATCAGAGACACATTCCTCGCCAGCCATTAGAATCAGCCAGTTAATGGGATCCGGCACGTGAGTTTATTATCTGCCCCTCGGCTGGCACAAACACCGAGATTAAAGCCCCATGTGGGGGCGTTAGGCGTTTGGAACCATGGACGTGATAATGGAGGGTCTGACACTCACACACACACACACACACACACACACACACATACACAGAGGAATAAAACACAAAGGATGTTTGATGATGAACACTAACAGCCGACTAGACCAGTGCTCAAGTTCTCAACTCTCATTGGGTTCAAGACATTCTCTCTATGTTACTGTGTAATACTTTACATCATCACTGCTACGCACACAAACATGAGTTACACACACACGACACGTTTGAACTGGAGACTTCACTTTCCTCAGGAATAGAACCGATTTGCAGCTGAGACGCAGACAAGCTGTGTGCAGCTCCTGATTTTGAGGTTACTATGTGACCTGCGTTGTTGCTAATCGTAGTGGTGGGTTCAGGGGGCGTGGCTTTGGAGTCAGACCCAGAGAACTGGCATCTTTTAGCAGCTCTCACTGTCCACAGTCACCTATAGTATGAACTTTTTTTTATGAAGCTCCCAAAGAGGACACATCTGGGATAAAGACGATGTGCGGTCGCTCCTCCCAACATCTGCGTCTGCCGTCAGCTGAGTGCGATGCAGCGATCTTCTTTGTCTGTGGAATCATCAGTCAGATCTGTGATCTCTCATATGAGATTCCCGGCACACAGGATGTTAAAGAAGTCTCCACAGCAGCAGCTCTGAGCACAAATGTCTCGTCTTTAGCCGCATCTCTTCTCGTGAGGGTCAGAGCAAGGAGGCCGACTGCTTTAATCTGATTGGCTGTTGTTCTGCTGAGTCATTGTGTCTGGCTGTGACCACTGTCCCTGACAAAGGTCAGAGATTGTTCCGACAGTGACCTTGTCGAGTTTCACCCTCTGCTGGGCATCGCCCTTGCTTGAGTGGATTTCCAGCCATGTTTCCAGCACTGAAAGTGAAATTTCATAGAATTATTTGATGCTGGTGAACACTTTTAAGGTTATAAAACAAATATTATTGGTATGAGCATTAGTATCAGTATTATCAGTATTAAATATGATGCCTAACTAAATTGCATATATATGCACTCTGGGAAAATTGGTAATAAGGACTTTTTTTTTTACATTTTGTCAAACAACATGACATTACTTTTCTCAAGGTATCGCATTTTTCATCAAAAAACTTTGTATATATATTCATGACATTTTCGCATCGTAAGGCTAATGTATGACATTGTTTAGTCTGAAGGCTATAGCATGAATTTCGCATTTCAAGTCTTTGCTTGATGATTTTTCATCGTAGGCAATATATAGCTAAAGTTTTAGCATCATTTCTTTCGATAAGCTGTGGCTTTTTCTATTCAAAATGATTTTATTTGCACAGGTCGTCTGTGAACGGCAAGCTGAAGGTTAAAAACGAGTCAGATCATCTGAAAGTTGGGAACTTTTTTCTTTATTTTCTTTAAACTTGTGCATCATCTCCAAGGGTAAACTGTGAGCACTCAATTTTGTTTCACAACAAGTTTAAAATGAGTTACGTGTTTGCATGTTTAATACATCTTACCTTTTTAAAACCATTTACACACAACTGATCCTAACGCTCTATCGGATATCTGGGCTGTAAATGACAGTGACGTCCTGGCGCGTGGACGTATGGGCTCGAAACCAGCAGAGACATTTATCGTCTCATGTGAAGTAAAAATATCGTTCTTTAAACGTGACTCTTTATACATGATAAAAATAGTTTTTAATTCTTCTCCATTCTGTGGCTGCCTGCTGGGAGACAGAGTGAAAGGTGTGTGTGTGTCGTCCTGACTGCCCCCCCCCAACACCCAAACAGGATGACACGCTTCACGGTTGGTGTGTTTTGAGTTGCTAAAAATTATTACAAAATTTTGATTCTCTTTGTTACAAAACACTTTTCATAGAAATTGCATTTGCACAGAAACGTGGAGCTTTGCTGTAAAAAAAAAGGATTTAAAAAATGAAAGTCGACACTCTGCAAATGGAAATAAAATGCTGTGAAACCAGAGTGAATGTGTGAAAAATCCTTGTAGAAATAAATACAGAGGTTCATAAATAAAAACAATAAATACTTTGAATAAATATGTGTCCGTGTGTGTGTGTGTGTGCGTGCGTCTCATCATCTGTGTGTGACTCATAACATCAACAGCTCAAACACTGTGTGTATTCCTCTGTGTAACACCCCCCCCCCCCCCCCCCCCCCCATAAAAAAAAAAAAAAATTA
>CAAKHB010007311.1:47369-59457 GCA_901007665.1 Aeoliscus strigatus
AGAGAGAGACAGAGAACGTTAACATATTAGCCGCGGTAAAGCCATTAGCTTAAACCAACTCCTCCACAGCATCACAGGAGCAGCTTCAGCAGTAAATAAAGTGTTGATAAGCTGAGATCTCAGCAGTAATTACATCGTGTTTTATGGAACATAATCCCTGAGAAATGATGAGAAACTGTATGAAAGAGTGCATCAATCACATGTAACAAACCCAATTATTGTCAGCCCTCCCTCCATCTTCTCGCTGCTCACAGCCATCACACATCTCCCCCTGATTCAGTCCTGATATGGCAATTACAGCCGTGGAGAGTCTTTGCTAATGACTGCGATCCAATCACTCCGCCGCGCTCGCAAGAGTGCCCACGATAAATAATGACAACCCGCAATTTACTGGAAAGTGTTAGTTTTACGGCTGCCTACTAAATAACAGCTT
Source organism: Aeoliscus strigatus (assembly GCA_901007665.1). Classification (NCBI taxonomy): domain Eukaryota; kingdom Metazoa; phylum Chordata; class Actinopteri; order Syngnathiformes; family Centriscidae; genus Aeoliscus; species Aeoliscus strigatus. The sequence continues at coordinate 47,803 of CAAKHB010007311.1, forward strand.
CAAAAAACGACTTTCTGCTCAAGTTTCTCTCTGTTGTCATTCGCACAAAGAACCGATACACACCTATTACAGAGTGTGTGTTTGCACTGTAATACTTAAAATACTAGCCCATAAATCAAAAAATTTACATTTAGGTTATTGTATTCTTCAGTTCTGAAAAATAACTGAGGTTAAAATTATGTGTCTGAGAAACAGATGTAATTTTTAAAGCAGTAAAATGTCCCAGCATGTAAATCCTGTTTGTGATGTCGCAAACAGGATTTACGAAGTCAGGATTGTTAAAAACTCAATGAATGTATTATATCGATATAGGTTTTGTCTGGATGTCACCACATTGCAGCTGCTGACGGACAAACACGCAGCTGTAAACCATGAAATCTCGTTGGCCGACCAGCCGACCACCTGAACGAATCACTGTTCAAACGGTTCAGTGTAGAATCGCAGAGCGTCGAGCTGCTCCGACGACCAGCTGCAAAAACGAAGGGCAGCTCAGGTGAATCACAGAGGGATTTTTCAAGAGCGAAAGCTGTAAAAAACGACATCTTTGGAGGGCGTTTGTTCCAGCAGAGAGCTGCTCCACACATGTATAATTGGCAGTACATAACGCATCATTACAATTTGATTTGGCTGTAAACAGACGTTTAAAGCTGCTGTATTTCATCTGCACATTTAACAGCTGAAAGTGGCAGCGAGAGGTCATGTTTGAAGTTGCGAGGGTTGTAAACTGCTCCGAGTTTAACCAAGCTGGAATGAAATGGTTTTCTGCCGTCACATTTACACATCGGCAGCTGAACGGACTGACGCTGATCATTGGTCTCAGGTACACTGAACAGGATTGGAATGACGTACCAGGATGGTGGAGACGACCAGAGATCGGTTCGATAAGGAATCAGAGACGTTGGTCGTCTTGCCTCTCTGGTTGTCTGTCATGTTCAGGCCACTTGCAGGATCCCAAGTACCGATCTGAAAGAAATTCAAAAAATAATGATCTTAAAAAAAAAAAAAAAAGAGCGAGCTAAACAGACTTTTTATGATAGAGAAACCAATGGTACACGATGAGCCTGAAGTGCAGCTGCACTGTCTGCACGTCGCGTTTGTTCAGCATGTGAACGTCTTCTGACAGAATGAAATAAACACACGAACATCAGATTGTGAGTGAGTGAGTGATATGTAGCAGATCAAATAACAGACAGGCTGGACATGGAGGACCGACCCTGAAGGGAAGAGACATTTATAGTGGATGACTGAAATAAATAGTCATTTCAGTGAGCGTAATCTTGTGTGTATAATATAATACATATATAGAGATTCTCTCTCTCTCTCTCTCTCTCTCTCCTTTCCATCCTGGACCTGACTAGAGAATAATGTTCAGAGCCCCGAGGACCCAGCTGACAGACGTACCAACCTTCAGCATGGTCAGGGGGCTGTTTCCTCTGTTGCCCCACTGGGAAAAATATCAGAGATGATCTGGGATCGGATGTGACCCCGTGGCCTTTTACGGGATCATTTGAGGACACTACGAAGGCGGGGGGGGGTTAACAGAAGACAGAAGCTCTCGGATCATGTCTCAAGGCCTCTCATGTCCTCTGTCAGCTACAACTCATGTCTCCACATCCCAACCTCCCTGTCAGCCACCCCTCCCTCATCCGAACCCATCGCCTCAAGCATCACTCCAAGGGACTGCAAACACTCCAATGCGCATCAGCCACACTCTCCTCCGGCTCCTCTGATGCCCCGTGTGAGGGCTGCAGATAGGCTTTGTAATTGCAAATCAACTCTTTAATTCAGGCTTCATGAGGCTGGAGGGCTTCTGAAGGGGTTTTTATTAATCGACTAAATTATTCATGGTGGTGCAGGCGCACAGCGAACAGAGGTCAGAAGCTGCTGAGAGCCGTGCACCGCCGAGGACGCACAAGTGTGAAGTGTTTGCAGTCGCATCCCAGAATATTATTTGTATCAGCTGTGTTAGCAGGTTTCCTTCCTTCAGATAATCTCATGAATCTTAAATTGGCGGATGAACGCTGCAGAGATGATTGTAGGTAGGTGTGAACCCTCGATGCAGCGCTTCCGACGAGTAAACAATCATACGCTACGACATACGAGTGCTTCAAACAACACACACTCCCAGCAACAGTGGGTCTGTGCATATAAATCACTGCTGCTCGTCACGTCTCTGTGATCGTCCAGGAAAACAGTAACAAGCCTCCGGATGTATAGACGAGTCCTAAAAACACCATATGTTCCTGTAAAACACACACACAGACACACAGTTTGAACATCTTTATGCTGATGATGCTTTTCTTTCTTCGATGGGACCATTTGTTCACTTTTCCTTTTTGTCTGTTTTACAAAAAAAAAAAAAACGCTTTAATTGATTTTAAATGAATGGAAACTTGGACGAAAAACGCCTGTTCTATCACAAACTGAAACTCCTGCATGTTTCAAACCAGATTGACTGAACAGAACGGCTCATTATCAGGTGTCTGAACTCCTTTGAATCAGTGGGTCTACTCTAGTGACACACGGTATGGATTTCTTTTAGCTGATAAGATTATCATTTAAAAAAAAAAAATCAAGTTCACACTGATATTTGCCTTTTACAGCTAAACACAGGACGTATGTACCTGCATTGATCCATCAAACATTGACAGTTTTTGCAAATTTTGAACCGTCTCTTTGGGGAAACACTGCTCCGGGGAATATGGAACTAGAACTAGGGATCATGTGACCATTCCTGACTGAAAAACCCTGTGAATCATTTGGGCCCCAAACGTCCTGGTGCTCGTTCTGTGATCTGATCTTGACACTGTTCATGTTCATGTTCGTGGTTCACAAGCGCAGGGGCCAAACGAAGATAATGCGCTTTGTCTTGCTGCATTTACATAATCTCAATATGACATTTGAACTTCAGGCTGCGCCGCTGGGAAGTCCTGCAATCCAACCTTTGTAGAATCGGCCCCCATCAACCCGTCTCCGCTTTGAACTTCATCATAGAGTAAAATAAAACCTTTGAATCGAGGCATCAGCATGTTCTGAGCTTCAGATGCTAATTTGATCCGTATGTACCGCTTGCATGGATGGATCCAATTTATTTTTATTTAGAGGACATAGTTCTTATTCACACTTTGTAGCTGCATCACAAAGCTTCTGACAAGAGCCTGAGAGGAGGGAAGGAATGTGACAAAGACATTGGTGGAGTGACGCTCGCAGACAGTTAGTACAGATAGTACATAAGAAGCGCATAGTAGAGGCAAGTGTCATGTTATTTAGATGCAGTCATTTATACTCCATGCGCCCTCGTCGTCTAACTAGGAAATGAACTCGTGCTTCTCTGGGCATGTCGGCCTAAAATGTTGGCACGTTGCTGGTTAGATGAAGGAGAAAGCAAATGTGCCACTGACTTAAACCTGGTCTCACGAACAGGATCAGCACCATGGAGAGCTCTGGCATCCTGACAGCTGCTCTGTTATCTGGTGAAAACAATCTTCCATAGGTATTTAGTAAGAACCTTCTTGAATTAGTGACACCTGCATGAGGATAGCAGTCGACCAGGCCGGTGACACTGATTGGCTTATTGAATAACACGCTCAAAACACACCCATGACTAACTCACAGAGTAAGTGAGTTAGTCATGGGAGAGACTCTTTGAGACTCTCCACCATGGCGCTCAAGTCTAGAAACCCACTGTCTAACTAACAAATGACTGAGACACGCCCATGCGCAGCACGTCTGGCGCTTTAGACCAGATCTAGATAGGACGCTGAGAGTTTAACATAGACAGATATCGGTTTTACTTTTTTAAAAATGTGTTTGAGCTGCAAAATCACTTTTCACTGTATACTGTTGGTTGACAATGTTGACAGTGACATTATTATCAATAATAATAATAATAATAATAATAATAATAATAATAATAATAACCTGAAATATTATAAATTCTTCTCCAGCTGTGAGTCAACACATGGACGTATAAACATGAATTTACTGTCTAAAGATAAAATGATCCATTTGTGACGTGAGAAGCGGCGCTTCTTCTGCTACAGTGACCGGACAGATCACGACTGAACGTGTGTAACTGACAGTGTGCACATGAGGTCATGTCACCTTCTCAAGCCCCTCCTCCTTCAGACTGATGACATCAAGGTCAAAGTCTGTCCTCAAGCCGTTGGTGCGATTGAAAGTGATTCTGCCGGTCATACCGTCCCAGTGGGCCTGGAGAGAGAGTGGGAGAAAGAAAGAGAGATAGAGAGAGAAGAGGCAGAAAGAGAGACAGAGAGAAAGAGAGAGAGAGAGAGAAACAGACAGAAACAGAGCACATGAACGTGTTTGCTGACATCAAGGTGCCTCCGTTGACAGAGGCTTCATTCGTGACAATGCAAAGTCAATTACACGATCACTACAGACATTTAGAGGTGTGATAGGATATAATACAGCATGAAAGTGGCTCAAGGCAGGAAAAGCCTTTTTTCTCCGGCTCAGCAAATCACCACAGCGCTGCTCTGACGAGTGAACGAAGGAAAAGGTCCTGCTGCTCTCACTCAGGTGAAATACTCACTGAGACACTGCTGACACAGTAATCGGTGCATGTATGCGCATCTTTTTACTGCTCATATTCATGCACAGGTACTCACTGCTGTCTTAAAATGTTCTGAGCACATTCACGTTCCTCAGAAGATGACTGCTCTCCCACTGTCAGCGTGTGTTTACACGTGTGAGTGTGTTGGACAAAGATAGTGGACTGAAAAGTTGTGAAGCATGTGTTCATTGTGTTCCTGAAGGGAAGTTTGAAACAATGATGAATAACACAGACACAGACACAGACACGGACACACACACACACACACATACACACACACACACACACACACACACAGACACAGACACAGACACACACACACACACACACACACACACACACACACACACACACACACACACACTCTTTTCTTCCTGCAAATGCCTGCAGGCGACAGTGTTTCATCAGAAATGGGAGGAAATTGTTGCTCACTTTCTCTGCACGATCTAACTTTTCTCAGTAAAGACAAAGATGATGAGAAACAGAAGCGGGTTCATCGTTTTTAACAGAAAAACTCTACAGCTGTGAGAGACGCTGGATTGAGCTGTTTGGGGAATAAAAGTCAAGTGTTTTGGAACAGGAGACAAAGCTTTTAAGAGGGAATGCTGCCTCACCAGGCCCCGCTTTTATTCAATTGGGGCTTAGTGGAGCCAACAGGGCCTCGCTGTCTCAGACACTTAATTACAACCCCAAGACTGTTTGCTTTGCATTCTGGGCCAGCGGCAGCGGCGGCAGCCGAGCGTTGCAGCCTCTACTCACTTCCTCCTCGATCTCTGCCAGGGATTTGATCGTAATGCCCATTAAATTGACTTGCTGCATCTGAAATCAAAAGCATGGAGAGGAGGGAGAAGAGAGGAAAACACACACACACACACACAGAAACATGGCGGTTAGGCTCATGGCTAAGTAAGCATGCTTAAAATCTTTAATCCCCTCCCTCTGTGTCAATAGAAACGTGGCTATAGTGACAACCACTGCCAGATATGTCTGACTGCACGCATTCATCACTCTGTCTGCAGGAGAGGAGAGGAGAAAGGACGGAAGAGAGGAGATAGGAAGGAACAGAAGAGATGAGGAGACAGATGAGAGGAGAGAGGAAAAAAGGAGATAGGAGAGAACAAAGGAGATGAGGAGACAAGAGATGACAGAGGAGAGGAGAGGAAAGCAAAGGATTGGCTGCAGACTGTGAGCAGTGGATCATGTCTGTATCCAGGAGCTGCATGACATGATGTGGACTCTAAAGTCTTTTTGTTGTTTACCTTTGTGCGCTTGTCAAAGAACTTGTGAGGAATCATGAAGGGAACATCATCCAGAGCTGCAACAAATGGAGGCACAGAAAATGTTCAAGTTTGACTTCTATAGAAAATTAATACTTTTATAGACGCAGGATTATTTTAGCATTATTAACACTCCTCAGACTCTCGCTCCCTCCAGCTGAGGACAGAGGATGAAAGGCTTTTTTCTGCCTTGTATTCCAGCACCTCGCTCTTCAACCCTCTTCCACTTTAATTACGCTTGATTATTACCAATTCTGTCTTGTCTGAGAGATGTTCACCTCGCAAACAAAGACACGCTCACACTACGCACAGAAAAATGGAAAGGGGGAGACAAAACGTTCACCAGAAATCAAATTTGCATGAAAATAAGCCACAGTGTTCAGGCGGCAAAAAGTGGATTGAAATGAGGACTTGCCAAGAGCGTGGTGGTATAATTAGCATTTGACCAAACAAACGAGCTTCAACAGAGCTATAATTAAGCAGGCCTGTAATTAAGTGTATGCCCTTTATCATAATGATCGTGGTTAAAACTGTGTGATGGCTGCCAGTTGATTATTAATGGTGTAACCCCGGACTGCAGGCATCCTGCTCTGGAATCAAGGTGTCACGACTGTCAGGCGAGAGAGCAGCCCTTTGTTTATCAAATATATTAGGGCCCGAATTAACAGGGGAAACAAAAGCCCCTCGCTTCCATGCTGAAGGAGAAACTGCAGCTGCTTCTGTAGAAAAACTCCAAAACCTGAAGGCTGCTATGACACACAGCTTTAAGAGGAAGTGTCAGAAACAGAATCATTTTAAAAACTTTTCCATAAACAGGGTATAGTATATCCTCCAAGCCTGTGAGTGGCGCTGTAACACTGCCACAGAAATACACAAACAGAGAAGACATGGAGCACATGATGTAAACAAGCACACAAAGAAGAAGAATACGAATGGAGCTAGACAGCATACGTTAGTGTGGACGGACAGACAGACACATCCAGCTCAGCAGCTTCTACAGGACCAACGCAACACTGGGATCCAGGATGGATGCGTCTGAGTTGTAAACACGCACACGTCTTCACATTTCTCTGGGACCCGGTGTAGAAAATTATCAGTCTCCGTTTCTGGGCCTCTATAAAAAATGTGGTAATAAAGAAAGATCGCCATCAATGTCACCCGGCAGCTATCGCCACGGGCAACTATCGGGCTACTCCGATGTCTGACGCTTAGAAGAAGTAGTAGCACATTCACTGCTGCTGCGCTGGGAACAAGCAGGTTGGAGGAGGGTAAGAGGAAACATTTGAATCCAGATGTGGAGCTGATGATGGATGTGAGCAGCACAGGCGGATAAATACACAACGCTAAAGACCGCAGATCTTCTCCACTGCTCAAGGATTCAAAGGCAAATCTCACTTTGTATTCCTCCGTCACCTGCACCATAGAGCCCATCTCACATCCCGACAAATGGAAAGGTGCTGGAGATGACTTGGTGGAAAGAAATGGATACGCAGCCCTGAAATCCAGGCGCAAAGGCCAAATGTAATGTAAATACAATCCGGCAAGAATCCCATTATGAGGCATGTAGGAGGCACTCAGCTGGTCTGGCTGCGCTCCATTAACTCATGAGTGTGCTGCAGGATGGGGAACTGGTTGCTTATTGGGCATTTTGAGTATGTGAGCGCAGTCAATCTGAAAACATCATGTGGGATTTGTGGTACAGTGACTGCAATGATGATGATGATGATGATGATGATGATGGCGGTGAGCACGGTGGTGGTGTAAGTAAGGAGGACCCCGTGGCTTGAGTGATTGTAGTGTAAAGAACGGAGTCAGCATAGACCCCGTGTGGATCATTGCCTTATTAATGGCTCCGTCAGGTGCGATGAGCAATGGGTGCATTGTCATCCTCAGCCCCTGGGCACAGATGAATGGCTGTTTGAGGGCAGGAAGGGAAGAGCTCCCTCGCTCGTACACCGGGCAGAGCACTAATCCCTCACTCCTCCATTGTTAGATGCACTGTCACCCAGGACCTCAGCCGCAGAACCATACATTGTGTTTCCAGGCCAGTAACAGACACGGCCACGAGCGGAGTTGTGAGCACAGATGCGCAAATATAGTGAATAGACACTGACTGATGGTGAAACACATGTGGCTGATGGAGCATTCACCATATAACCTGAACTACAAGTCAGGAGAAACCCCAGGAATGTTGATGAACTTTTATTTCACACTTCACTAATTCAGCAGAGCTGCATTGATCTCTGTCTCCTCTGATTACCTGAGAGGATCTGGTTAGCATGCGAATGAACTCAGAGAGTATCAGTCAGGGCAGAGAGCTAAATAAATAAGAAACACAGCTTCATACTCTTCAGTAATAGCATGTTGCTGCTTCCCCTGTCGGCGTGTGCTCAGTCTGATTCTTTATTCAGACCATGGCAATACTATTCTGGTTGCGTCTCTCTGTCACCTCTGCAGTTAATGGTGAGTGGATGAACAGCGAGTGGGAGGAGGACCCCCCCTATGCCCACTCACAGCCCCTTAGCCGCACTTTGACATGAGAAATGGTGGCCCGGCCTGACAGCATCTCTGAGACATATTGTAGTTTATTTTGTGGCCCGGGCGTGCCATCTGTGCCATTCCAATGGAGGGTGTGTGTGCTCAGGCTGCTGCCGGGGAGAGGGCACCAGGCTCCGGGTCCCTCAGTAGCTCTGTAGCCGCGGCAGGTCATTAGTCAAATTGCCTAATGAGAGAGAATACAAATGGCCCCCTACCCTGACAGGAGGAATTTTGGAGGTGTCAGAGCTCCTGACCCGTGCTATGAGAACAGATGATAGTGAGTTGCTATTTTCAGTCTTTTAATGACTGCGGCTCTCTGAAACCCATTCCTTTTCTTTTATCCTTCACCGCTTTCTCTAGCCCTCCAGACAGAGGAGGAAAAAAATATTAAAAATCTAACTTGAAAAACTAGAATTGGAGAAAGTGAATTATTTATGTGTTTACTGGGGAGTCATTTACATTTAAGTGTGTAGCGTTGGTTGTAAAGTAGATCACACACTGAGATAACGTTGAGGGCGTCTGGTTTGCATTTTTGTTTCTGCCTGGCGTGAGCGGCACGCTTTCCTCCAACAGCAGCGCAGACGAACCTTCTGTTTTTATTCACATGACGACGAGTCAGTTACTAAGGCGCTAAAATATTCATCTGATCGTATCTGCTTTCAAACATGTAAACTAATTGAAATGTTTTGAACGTTGCAGCACTGGTTACAAACAGCACGCACGCAAGAGACGAGGTGGGTCACTGCAAAATGCATTAACCCTTTTATAGGGCACTTATGTAAATACTTGGAGATACAAAATGATCTACCGCAGAGAGTTATTAGTGATATAACATTACTTTTTTTTTCTCTTACAACTTTTTTTGTAACAAATCAAAGTGAATGAAGTTTCTCTATATATGGTTTGTGGGTTAGGGTCAAACATTTTGCAGAAAAATCAAATCAAATGATCAAATACATATCGTACATACTTACTTTAGGTCGAGGGTTAAACTACAGAGGTCAGTCACTGAACATACACTGACTGAAAATTCAAAGGCATTTGTTTGCAGATTTATGATAATTAAAGACACTTTTTTGTTGCTACAGGTACTGTAAAATAGTGAGCGTATGTACACTGACCCACTTACTTTTCCATCTGTGACTAGCAGTTCTTAATACCTACTTATGGGACGACAGCCAGGAGGCTGGAGTCCCAGCCAGGTGCTGCTCCATCAATCTTCCAGAAAGTGGGCAGAGCCAGAAGAAGCTATGGTGAACACTGTAGCAAACACTGTAGCAAACACTGTAGCAAACACCGTAGCGTAACACACCGCAGCGCAACACACCGCAGCGCAACACACCACTCGGGAGGAAGGTGACGTGTGTGTATAAAATAACATCTTTTCTCTTTTAGCTCATTAAAAACCTGTTGAAATGTTTCCTTCCTTCACAGCCCTGCTTCACTATGGAGCCCTGGTCTCAAGAGTATTGAGAAATGTTGTGAAATTAAAGGGACAATAACACTTTAATCAGCAATCAGCAGCACAGTGTCTTCTGATGGCATTGCCATGGCACCAGCATCGATCCCCAGCTGTGGCTGCTGGTAAATGTGTGTGTAAATGGGCTGCGCCTCTCTGGACAAGTGTAGAAGCTGGCAGAGGACTGACAGTAAATTGCATGTGCCGGATGGGACGCAGCAGAAGGCACAATTACACAAATCCCCTCTTAATTAGCGGTTCTGTGGGCAAACTAACCCGTAATGATGCAGGGGATGTGGCGAGCCTCAGAAATCCTAACAAGAACCGCTGAGCAGCACAGGAGCCGGCTCGTACGGCACATCCGGCCCCTCAAACCAGTGACTGACAGGCTTGCGCCCCCTCCCATCCCAGCCCTCGGTGAGCTACTTGCCCTATGGACTGTAAAGCAGCAGGGCCGTCGTGGTTCTGGTGGCTTTATTAAGTTCTCCGTGCTCACAGTACCAGGCGATGTAAAGTGGCATCTCACACGGTGAGTAATGAAGTGTGCCAGAGCAGAAGCAGGAGGGGTGACAGCCAGAGAGGCCTCCTTGGCAGCCACCGACCTGGGGATCCACCAATTCATCATCCCCTACAACCAACCCACCAACGCCGGGCTGCCATTTGTCATTAATTATGCTAATAAGGACGCCATTACTCTCCCCATGAACGCGTCTTTGTACAAAGCATTTACACTTAAATACGTATGCATTTATTTCTTCATCTGCAGAACCTCTTCACAATGGCCTGCTAACAGCTACCGGTGAAGGCTTTTCTGTGTACACTAATTGACCATTACGAAATAATAAAAGAGGCTTTCTAAACGCAATGGAACCACGTTTGAACTTCTCGCAGCAGACTTCATGGCTCTAAGCTCCAGTGTTTAATAGAACTTCTGGGAGCCCCAGATGCCCTTTTCCACAACGACTTCATTGGCAGAATCTCATTGTGCTTTTTAAATCGCAGCAGCGTCTGCATGAGGAGATCATTAATTACAAACTTAACAAGTCAGCAAAGCCATTAAAAGATCTTTAAGGCATATTTGACCATTCATCTCTTTAAACTATATTTAATGACTGGAGTTTGGTGAAATATTTTTTTATCAAGTTCTAATTAGATGTGTGATAACAAACCCTGGTGTCCACGTGATGAGGGAGCAGAGACAGGCCCATCCATCGGAGGCGTCCACGTCTGGACACCGAGACTAATGGAGCACTGCTTCTATCTCAGGCATGGATAGAAAGCAATGAGGGATGGGCCTCCAGAGTACAGAGAGCTCTGCAATTGCACAGGCACTGAACGTCTCTTATTTGACTGTAAGAAGGTCAGGAGAAGCCTGAGGGCCGGTGGCTGCAGACACTCCATCCCCTCGCACAGCACCATCACACTCACATCAGTTCCAGATGCATGTTTGCACATGTGGGAGGGATCACAGCTCTTCTTTCAGTGTTTCAGCTGTTTGAATCCACAAACTGTCAATGACACGTGTATCTGTCTGACTGGTTTCATATACAATGCTTACTCCATTCAAGATTGAAGACTTTCATTGTCAATGTTCTGAATTAATTAATACTATGTGACAAATATATTCAAGGAGCTTTTCACATTTCTACACATTACATATATATATATATATATATATATATATATATATATATATATATATATATATATATATATATATATATATATATAGAGAGAGAGAGAGAGAGAGAGAGAGAGAGAGAGAGAGAGAGAGAGAGAGAGAGAGAGAGAGAGAGAGACATAGA
>CAAKHB010007311.1:59477-86043 GCA_901007665.1 Aeoliscus strigatus
AGCCAAACAATCTGAGCAGCAAATCCTTCAAATCTCTCTCTCTCTCTCTCTATATATATATATATATATATATATATAGATATATATATATAGAGAGAGAGAGAGAGAGAGAGAGAGAGAGAGAGAGAGATACACAACACATAACACATACACAGACACAGACACACACACACTTTCTACATAATTACTCAATATACCTGTATCTAACTCAGGTTAGATACAGGTATATTACCTGTAATTTTACATTCTATGGTATCTATAATGTTTTTTGTCTTCTTGCGCTGAATAAAGTTTTTTTCTATTGTAAACAGATTTTTAATCACAAACAAATGTTTCTATTTTTGCTGATTATTAGAAAAGTTGCAGAATTCTGTGCTATTTTAAACACACAAATTAATAAAAGGAGATTTAAACTTAAAAGAATTCAACTTAAGTGTGATTAAAGAAAGTCACACAGGTGTGTGTGTGTGTGTATGAATTAAGAGGTGAAACATAGTATAGTAGATAGTAAGATGGTTCCATTCCTTTCATGTTGTGAGCATTGGCATCACTTCACACATCCACATGGTTTCACACAAATCCCATTCCATCTAAACGGAGCGCTGCAGTAAATATGCCCAAACCTCGCCCATAACACTTCCATAAATGATTCATTCAGCTCAGTTTAGCTGATGCAAAACAGAATGTTAGTGAGTTGTGGAAGGAGGCTGCGCTGCCAGAGGAGGACCAACCCCACCGCTTAGTGATTTCATCAATCTCTGCACGAGAAAGAGAGAGAACAGAGAAAGAAGAGAACGGCTAACACTAATAATAACTTCTGTGTCACTATCCAGAGGTCGTGTTTTTTAATCCCTCAGCCTAAAGAATTGTGTTATTCTAAAATATAACCCCAGCGGTGCAGAAGCAGTTGAGATCCATCATGATTTGCGATACGAGTCAACTGATCTCCCTCGGCTCAGCCGCGCCCAGAACCACACAGGAAGATAAGATGGAACTTTTGTTTGAAACCTGATGAGAACCCTCTTAATGAAAGTGCTGCGCCAAAAATAATCTTTTTTCTACATGTTAGTCAATCAGGAAATGGTGTAGTTTTGGGGAGGGGGACGAGGAGAAAGAAAGTAATTTTGCATAATCAGTGAGCACCATCTGGAACAATTAACCAAATTCCACAGAACTCAGAGGATCAGTCATATTGGCTTATTAAAGATCCAGAATTATACAAGTAATAAATCCCTGGAAAAACGAAGCGTTCCCTGCCTGTCACGACTATTTTAACTTCAAATACAGTGGAATACTTGATAAGGCTGAAAAGAGGAGATTAATATATGCAAATTATGTCAAGCATTTAAAAGCCCCCCAACAACTGTCTCGCTTTTTTTCCTGTCTCTTATTACGGGGCTTTATGTTTTATTCATACACCAACTCACCTGTCATTTCTTAAGCTATAATATTATGAGGGTATTATTAAACAGCATAAAGTGGAGCTTTAATTGGAAGGCTCCATTGCATTCTCCAATTATTTGCAGCAAATTAAAAGCAGATGCACATAGTTTAATAAGAATTCTAATATTATTTCCTGAAAATCAGAAATCACTGTCATCCTGCCAAGATATTTTGCAAACCCAAGTTAATTTTCTTTCTTTTTTTTTCTTCTCCTGGTCTGAAGGATGAATTGTCTGGTGTCTGTTAATTGAAGTCCCTCTAATGGATTGGGAAATAATTGCTCTCCATATTACGTTAGATCACGGCCAATGTCAGGATTTATTTTTGATTAATGCGATAGATATGTAAATGTATTACTTTTTATTAGGTTTACTTTTTTTATCAGGTGTGTGCTGCTGCATACGCGATTCAACATCCTGAATATCTCAGCTTTATTCTAGAGAGCCGCTACTTTAACATGTAATTCAATCAAAGTACCCTTTAAAGACATTTCATCAATGCACATTATCTTTTAAATATGTCAATGTGTGAATCACAGATTCAGTGGATCAAAGCCGGTGCAGAAAAAGGTTGAAGCTGCTGTGAAAACTTCTCAAATGAGTTTGAACTGTCAAGTGAAGGAGGGATGAAAAATAAATGTGAATTAGGTTTTAATATTCCGGTAATAAATGTCAAAGTGCCTGCACATCACATCTGTACATGATGTGACTGCAGATGACAGATTCCTCAGACATGCTACCTCTCCTCCCTCAACCCGCTCCTTTTTTCTGTGTTGGGCTTTTTGTTTTGTTGGGAAGTGACGGAGAGTTTAATCAAGAAAGCAGGCAATTCATCAATCCTAAAGAAGGCGCCTGTACAACCCTGACAGAGCGCACATGGTTTTAGACCAACCCGAACCTGGCCAGCTGTCAGCCCACACACACGCACACACACACACACACGCAAACACACAAACGCACTCACTCGAGTGCTACCGCCACACTAACAATTAACACAAATAGGCTGTGGGCTGCGACCTCACACTTGGTGTGTAGGCTATCAAGATGTTAATGAAGGGAGGTTGCCTCATCGTACATGCACTGCGTGACGGCGAACAAGTCCACAGTCTCAGGCAATAAAGCAGGAAGCTTCTCAGGCTAATTCCAATAGCTTTAAAAGGAGACGCATTAAGGTGAAAGAAAAAAAAAAAGACTTTCAGAGGACAGTCCTCTGGAGCTGAGGGAGCCGTGCTGGCTCTTGTCATGTCTATAACATAGAATTTGAGCTGCAGAGATAATTAATACTGTTAGTAAAGGTACGTGTGACGCTGCACTGAGCAGCACTGGAATATGTATGATGCATCATGATCAGACTGCTTCTGTCTCTGCTGGTGCGGCAGGAGGAATCCTCACCACATGGTGTCTCTCTCCAGCTGGATAAAAACCTGCCTGCCTCATTTGGCTCGTGTGGATCACAGTCTCTGCAGCCGGAGCCTCAGCCCTATGTGGATCCTACGCTCAGAGGCTGTCATCGCTGAGCTCTGCTTCCAAACAAATTAGCCTTTCTTGGGTTTCAGTCATGGAGCATTGTGCTGTAGTTGAATTTCACCTTGACAAAGAGAAGGGAATTCTCCTCGTGTATGCGCGCAACATGTGTAAGTCTAGCATGTGATGGATCATCTTTGGCAGCTGTTAAATGTTCTCCAGTGTAATGCCGAGCTCCTCAGGGAAGTCATGTTCGCTCAGATAAGGAAAGCTCTGTACAGTAGACATCAATGAGCAGATCTAGACACAAAGCGTTTGTAGATCAAGGACCTGGCTTTAAAAACTGTTTGCAGAGACACAGATTTCAAAGAACTCCACCTCTGTACAGGTAAACTGGTCAAATGACATCGGTTTAAAGACGGTATACCTGTCATGGTGTAGCTCCCGCTGCTCTGGTGCTGATGGACCGGCCTCGTAACACTCATTCTGCTGGCAAACACAAAGCAATGCTTCTGAATCAATCAATGCGGTTTGATGAGGACATATTAGGATGTGATTGTATTTACAACAGAAGTGATGAAGGTCTGTAAAGGAGAAGTAGTTCATATGTGGATCAGCAGCGGGATCCTGTTTAGTCTAGAGGAACAATGGAATTCTATTATTCAAGGAAAGTCTGTTTTTACCATCCACTGGCCTTGTACTCCACAAAACAGCAGAGAATGCACTTTGTGGGCAGCTGGAAGTTAACAAACCATACAAGGTTGAATTCCTCATCAATCACACTATCATGAATTACACCCCTGCAGATCAATAAATCCACAGCAAGCAAAGGAAAGCAGGAAAAAACCCACAGCATCATGAAAGCTGCAAAACATGACAAGCTCTGAAAGTGGAATGAGCCGAGTAGAGCGGGATTATAGAACCGATCACTGTCTGATGCTAATACAGAGTATATGATGAGACGATGGGGGACAAAGACTCACTGAGAGACCAGGTGACAGACACGTGAAGTTAGCTTGTGTTTGTATCACTTCTTTCTTGTGTACGTTTACAGGGACAGAGCTGTGAGGGTGCAAACCAGTTTATGCTTTTTGTTGGATGAGATATATATAAATGCAATAATTTCCATCAATGGCTATAAAACAGGGCTCGTGACTGGCCGTGGTATTTATGAGCTGAAGCCTGAAACTCAAGATTTATTTGCAGCGAAAGGGTCGACTTTCCTCCTCCTCATTTACATTAGCATTGGCCATGTTAAATCCCAGGCAAACGGTGCATTTTTAAAAGGTTGGCATCAATCTTGTGGGAATGTTTGCCACATTCTACGCAGACTTCTTTTAGCTCGCAAAGGTTGATTCCACTGCTGAGAGAAAGGTGTACATCTTTCAAAGCAGGCCAGCTTGATAAAACAGCAGTGGCTGAAACCAGAGCTACGTGGTCATAAAACTCTTCAAATAAACCTCGGGGGCTGCTTTTCCCATCTGCTTCAGATACAAACTGTCTCAATCCAAACTGCACATTTCTAAATACAATTTCAGCTACATCGGAGAAGCTAACATATGGCAAATCAATTAGACGGCTAATGCTTCAAACAAAAACATGGCAAGTGCATTTGCTAATCAACGGCGGTGCTGTGGCTCCTGTTACGGCAGCCACTGGAGTTCTGACAACAATTAATCCTCATTCCAGGCAAGGAGAGCCATATTGACACATACTCGTAATTTGAATATTCAATTAAAGCCTAGTTTCTCATCAAATTATGGTAAAACTGGGGACACCGCCTGAAAGATTTACACAATTACAACAAAGATCCTTCTCTTGTGTTCCTACGTGTTTGTGTAGCTGTAGCACATCCAAAACAACAAAGAAGGACGACTGGACAACATGAAGAGCAGCTGAACGTGATGCAGTTGTATGGTAAGAGTGGTCTGTGTTAAACATGAAGATGGAGGACGCAAGAGGAAGCTGGAGTGGGCTCAGACGAGCTACAGTCAGCGCAGAGGTAGGAAGAGGATGAGTGTAATATCAGTGAGGAGCTGGAAGCTCTTGTTTTGACACACATCTAGCCTTTCGTGTGACAACATCTCCACACCTTCCTCCATGTGCTGACAGTGCTGCTTTGTGCGAGCTGCTTTCTCACCTATCATTATCCTCCTTTAGGCTCTGTGTCAGGTGTTGAAAAGAAGATCTCTGTGAAGAGTCTGAGCCCATCAGATCTCAGCTGATCATCATTTCCTCCCTGGCCTTGATCTCAGCTACATTTGAGCAACTTTTGCAAAACAACAAAGTCTCCGTTAAGTCTGAGAGGATTGTTCCTCAACACCTCGAAATTCTGTCAGGTGACACACTGACAGTGTCTTTTCTTACAAGAGTCGTGTGCGGTGGGAAGTCTTGGTTAACCAGCGAGCAATGAAAGCTGATACTCCTGCAGCACGTCAGCGGCAGACAACAGCAATCCAACATGTATTGATATGCACAGCGATTCTGACACTGATGACTCTCTAGGCTTTGTGTGTGAGAAGAAGACAGGTACTCCATGAAAAAAAGATATTTGGCCTTGACATTTTCATCACTGTACAGTTTGATTTAAAGTGTCTGTGTTTACAATAGGCTATTATTTTAAGAGAAATGTCAAAAACCTTGATTCTGAGTGAAGCAAAAGAAATTACAATATTAGGACAAGGCTAATTTATGCTAGCAGTAGCTGTAGAGGTCAGATATCAGCCGCTGCAATGACAGTTTTATCAGGATAACAAACGGCAGCGTAGGCCGGGGGGGTTACTGGACACATTTACAGGCTGGGCGGAGGTTTTCACTTTATAGAGTCAGAAAGTGTCTGTCGCTAAGTGCTTGACATGAGGCTTCAGGTATGAAAGCAAAACGGACGTGAACAGGTCAGAGCTTTAGAGCAGCTTCTGTCCAGTTTTCTTTGTAAAGCTAGCTATGATTAGACTGTATTAAATATTGTCCTGAGTGATGTTGGACAATTAGAGGTCTCCTGCAACAAAACGCACACGGCAGAAAACGTGTTAGAACATGTACTGTTGATACAGAACGTCTTATAGCGTGTTAGAACGTGTACTGCTCAAATGGAATTTCATAAATGTGAGAGCAGAAAACCTGTGGTCTTAATGTCAAAGGAACACGTAGCAACTTCTGTGACAAGCTGGCAACAAAAATGCAGGAAATACAGAACTCAACTGTGGTCAAGGGGTAACAAGCTAACATGGACCTGGAGGCACAGAGACCTTTTTAATTAAGTTTGTTGATTAATGATTTCTCACTGTGAGCTTTTCTTTCTCTGCTTTATGAATTGCTACCTAATATAAACTTCTTTACATTGCGGTTAGTTGACACAGGGAGCATTTGCATCAGGAATCAACATCTCAGTTTACCAGGCACAAAGCTGCTCTGATCTGCAGTTAAAACAACCAGAACAAGCTCTCGCTGCCTGAGGTTGCAGAACATGTGAGACGGATCACTCTCAAAATTATAAGGGTCATTAAAAATTTACACATTATTGACTGTATTTAAAACATCTTTTCCGACTGTAAAGAGCACTTAAATTTAAGAGGTGCTATTCTCCAAAGGCCATAAAGTTGTTATAGATTGCCCGAAGGAGGAACAGAGGAGAAAATGAATAAAGTGCAGTGAGCTTCAACTGCAGGAGTGTACTTACACACAACTGTGTCAAAACATCTCATTTGTCAGTCAAAACCACCATGGAAATATTTCTATCTGTGAGTACAATTGTCTAACATAGATGCAACCGCACCGTTGGCAGAACTTGTCACAGAAGAGCCACTGTGTAAAATGCACAAGGTTCCGTCCTGTGTCACTGCATCGCAGATGGAAATGCACTAAAAAGAGACTCTCCGACTGTGGAATGAATTTTAATGTTAATGCAAAAACAGCAGTCTGTGATCTCAGCAGGCATCAGGAGGGGGTGTAAGTTGCTTCGAGGTGCAATTTATTCCAACCTCTGAGTCTCAGCAACTTGAAAGTGGGCTTCAAAAGGCTGGGGGATTACCGGCTGGAGCTGGAAAGATGCACACAAGCATCAGGTCCCGCCATCACTTCAGCTCGTCAGAGATTATTGACTATTGACTTGCAAAGTATGGGCGATGCACAAAACTCCAGTGAGTGTGAAGTTTTCAATTCACAGCTGTCCATTTCATTGTTCCTGTCGCACTGAGAAGCTGCGTGAGCAGAATTTCTATGCTCCGCCACGCTGGATGGCAAAGGACAGTGCTTCAAGCTGGCAAACCAATCAGCACCCTGTGCCAATCCTCCCTCTGCAAAGCCTCTCCACTCTCAAAGGGTGTCAATTGTTTATTTACAATTTGCTGTGGAAATCCCCAGTTCTTCATTGAGATAAATAATTGAGCTGTTCTGCTGTTGAGCTGTGTGAAAGGCCGAAGGCAGAGGAAGCCTGAGCAGCATGGAGAGGACACACACACACTGCAGCATGGCAGACATCTTCCTATGCAGCTGTTGCTCCCTCTCTAGGCCATGTCCTTCCTCTTTGTCAGCACAGAGAACACTCCTGTCACCACAGTCCCTCCCTCCTGGGACCCACCACAAACAGCAGGAGCTTCGCCCTCGTCAAACTCTCCTCCGTGTTCAGGGGATCCTCTCTAGTTAGCCCTGGTAGCTTGTTGTCCGGCCGCAGCCGTCACAGCACATTATTCAGGAGTGATCGATCACCTGAGTCTTTCCGTGGAGCATTTGGAACAGAGACACTCAAAAACATGTAAAAAGAAAAGGTTGCACTGTGGTTGGAGATGTGAAGTGCTGCAGCAGGCAGTTACCTTGCTCCGTTGGATGACATGTCACTGTTGATGGAGGTGGATCTTTGCTGAGGTGACTGAAGTTGAGGAACTTTTCCCAGTCGATACCAAATCCCCATGTTGTTTATCTCCCTGTGTGAAGATAAGGAGGTGACGGGGGTATGAGAGAGGAAGCCCGAGACACTTCACTGCATTACTATTTCTGGTGCAGCTCACCCTATGCAGGTGTAGTTAACAAGATGGTACTTGGACTTGCTGACGATCTGGATGTCACATAGCGCCATCTGAGCCGCCACACGAGGGCTGATTTTCACACAGAGCCTCCTCTTCCTCATGGCGGGTTCCTCTGATGAGTCAGGAAGACGTGAGTCTCAGCAAAGATTCTGTGCCACTACAGGAACTGACATTCTTTATACCTAAATGTGAATCGCTCAGTTTGAACGTGTACGGATCAATTTCAATCCTCGTTTGTTTGTATGTTTTTTGAATTTGAAAAACGTCATATTAATCTGAATGTGTTGGATTGAAAGTTCATTGCACTGTAATTAAATTTATTTAATCCGGTTGAAAAATACAGCTTCTCACCGTTCTTGTCTCTCAGTTCAAACTCATTCTTGAAATCTCTGGGCCACACATGTGGGTCCTGCCAGTGAGCCAGAACTCGGCAGTGGATCAAAAGAACTCGACCGGGGACATAAAACCAGGAAGCATCGGGAACGAGTCAACGCGTTTCCTCTGTTGTCACAATACACTTTCAAACCAACTCAACCATTCAATTTCATATTAGAATTACATTATCCAATTATTCAACTCGATCAATTCAAGTTCAAACTGATTCCCATTCAGATAAAATAATTATTCTCATATAATGAGATTTTTCTTATAATTTCTACAGTTTTAGTGGGTGAAATGTAGACAGCAAGAATCTTCCATCAGCGTTAATGCACAGCAGGGATTCAAGCTCAATGCTCTGGATAGGAATTCATATATAATGTGACATGAGCACATTAAACATGAATTCACATGAAGTCATAAAACCTTAAATTACACCATAGCCAAACAAAACACCATCTCTTTTCCCCATTCTGGCCCAAAGAAAAAAACATTGCCATGTTTTCCTATATTGCATCTGTGCCTTGCTCATTTATTTTCCCCACCAACACTTGAAGTGCAGTGTAAATGCAATGATAATAAAAATAATAAACAGGCTGTCCTCACTCCCCACACCAAAATATTATTACATTTCCCCAGCATGGATAGTGAAGGGGAAATACACAGCACTCAAAAAGCACTAAAGCATTGGGGAATGCATTTCATTAATATTAGATAACCCCCATCCACTCGTCCTCTCCCCAAATAAATACATAAATAAATAAGGTGCTCATAAAGAAAAGCACAGCTCCAGCTGAGATAAACAATGACTCATGATTCTCTTCTCTTGTACCTCTGGGGCAAAATGTTTATTTTATTCCCACAGTCTACCATAAATTAAGCTAACCTGCACCCATAAAACATTCACTATCTCCAGCTAAGCCGGCCCTGTGGACCTGTGTTGGTGTGTGTGTGTGTGTGTGTGTGTGTGTGTGTGTGTGTGTGTGCACGTACTGGTGTCCAGTGTTTCCAGCACAGGTGTGAAGCCCTCTGGCACCGTGTCCTTTACGTCAGTCAGCTTCACGTCCACAACCACGTCGGCCCCCTGAAGCAGCAAACATTTAAAGTCCTGTATGCTAATTCTACTTTCAGGAGGACGGAGACCAGGAACCACGAAAAAGATTGTGGCTTCTGGTCCACTCAGGGAAGATAATAGAGCCAATGATTCGCTAAAAGTCTCTAAAGACCAGGTTTGACAAAATAGCAGAAGTAATTACTGTGGAACTGTTTTTTCAGAGCGGGGATGCATCTGTGTGCTGGTAATCATCCTCAACCTTTGGGCGAGGAGCAGGGGGATGATGGGGGACAGATGAGGCAGTGGGATCAACAGAATGCGACTGGTTAAAAGCAATCAGGGACTGTGTAGTTGACATTTTCAAGCATGACTCTTCCCCGCCTCCATTACATTTTCATTTTTTGCCATAATAAATTGCAATAATACAGAGGCGGAGAAGAGAGTGGGACGAGCCAGGCGTGACTTGATCCGTCCGAGGGGCTGGATTCTGTGCTTTAGTTGGCTGACAGTCATTACCATTAGAAGCATTTCTTATTCATAGTTTTTTTATACTGACTTAAGGAGGAATATAGAAGACTGATATTACTATGCATGGAACCCCTTTTTACTATTTTCCCCTTTTGCTGGGGACATTTTTTTCCATCAGGAGCTGACAAAAAGGACGCTCTACTTCCAGCCTAGAGTATGATAAATCACAAACTATTTACTTCCCCTCACATAATTCAGGGGCTAATTTTACAGAATCTGTTTTTGTCATAGACAATTATAGCGGCAGCTCCATTGACTGGCAGACAAAATAGCCTTTGTTGATAGCTCTGTCATGTTTTATTTGTGTCAAAGTCTTGAAAACAATGTGGACACACATTTTAAGATAATAAGCGGGAGCTATTTGTATGCCACATGCTAACCTCCGGTTGAGCTGCAGCTCGGCTCGACGCACTGCAGAACTTTTCTGCATTAATTGCAACCAAGTTGAAGAACCTATCAGACAACAAATATTAACCTGCTGGACTGAGACACAGGTGATTTGTGGGGGCAGAACTGACATGCTGACGTGCTGTGCAACATGGTAAATGATCGTTTTACTCACACAGGAGCCGCTGCTGCTAAAAATGAGTAGTCAGCAATTTAAATATAGCATTGCGTGAGAATATAAAATTATCATGTTCACCAAGCAAGTGCATCATACTGTTGATGATGATCATTAGGAACCGTTAGAATACAGCTCATTATCGTTTCATCTTCAGCAGGACCTGCAACATGAAAACGTCTCAGGTGGTTTTATTTCTCTTATAAATGCCGGCAAATCCATCATCTGTAACAGGTTAAATTCTCCGGCCTTTGGAAACTGGGATGTTGCTGATCAAAGTGTAAAGAGCATTAAGATATTCTGGCAGCAGAAATCTGCTTAAAGAGCTGCTGGCAAACAAAGAGGTGGTGGAGATGAGGAATTAGTGCAGGAAAAGCAGAGGAGGAGGAGGACGACAAGTTTTACGGCCACACTTACAGTTTTTCTGGTGAAACACAGGTAGCGAGTGACCTTGGATTTGAATAAGCCGTCCTTCCACAGGTCGGCGTCAAAGCCATCTGTTGTTTGTGCAACCTACATGAAAAAAGTGAGAAAAAAAACACAAGGAGAGAAAAAAAATGCAGGAGGTGGGATAAAGTTAATGTATGTATGCCACGAGCGTGTTGCTTTTGCCTCTTCCCTTGCATACTAGCCTTAATTAACGCATGCCTACTCTGCTGCTCCATCTCATTAGTGCTCTGCGTGGGTAAAGGAGTCTTAGCCTCCAAAAAGGTGGCTAAAAATATCATCCCTTGGGACACGGCTGATTAAAGATGCCCTGACAACGATCGGCTTTAATAAGTAAATCAAACTTCTCTGTGCTTCTGTGAGAAAGCAGAGATTATATTCGGAGCTGAAGTGGAATGTTTCTAAATTAAAATACTGTGGAATCCCTGGAGTGAAGCCCAACACTGCACACGTACATAAAAACTCTGCAGCATACCGCATTTTTCCCAGTGTTTAACAAGACACCACTTCAGAAGATGAACGACTGAGGAGTGAGTGTCATTTCATGTGTGCTGAAAGTGTTAATACTGCAGCAGCCTGTCCTTGTATAATCAGCTCATTCATAGTTGTAAAAGATCAACAGTCAGTAAAAAAAAAAAGATGGTTCATATTGTCAGTGAGTCAAGCTCAAGGTCCTGCACTGAAATCACAATGTAAATGTAGATGTGCTGTGCAGAGTGATAAAGCAAAATACAAGCTGCACACTCCCATCGCTGGAGCAAATATGCTTCGCTGAAGCGTCATGTCCCATTGGCCATCATGTGAGAATCACCTAAATAACTGCCAGACTTATTTTATAAAGGGATCCTTTACAAAGAAGAGTCAATCTAATGAGGTTCATTCAAATGAAGAAGTCATAGATCTCTGCACCCACCCACACACATTACCCCCTTGACAATAATGATGAATGACCCCGCTGACTGGGGGTGGGGGGGCATGGCACGGGGAGATTCATGCAAAACCACCACAGACGAGATGGGATGAGAGCAGAGAAGGGAGCAGAGATAGATAGTAGGATGAGAGGGCTGGAAAAAGCGTACGAGCAGCAGAGAGAGGGATTGTGGGGCGTCACCAACGGCAGTTCCATGAAAGGTCCCAGAAGGGAACCGATACATCACCAACCTCTCTCTTCTTTACAAGACAAGCCGTCTTGGCCGCTTTTTCCAGGTCAGTAGCCAGCGCATCCTGACAGCGTAAACAAAGGGCTTGCTATGTGAAACCCAAAGTCAAGCTGAGGAGTAACGAGGGCATGGTCCTCTCAGGAGGCACCTCAGGCATCATCCTGCCACAGCCGCCGGCACAAAGGAGGCGACGCAGGTGGAATGTGAAAGCTGCGCCGCAGCGGAACGGATGTTTCTGCTGCTGCACCATCCATTAATACGAAAACAATCAATCAATCAGGCAGTGAAGTACATTTCTGATAATGTCAGAGCTGTGTTACTGACATCATATGATTTAACACACAATGACACATTCAAATGCCACTTCCTCAAACCGTAGATCTGAAAGCCCTTGTATGAGGCACTTTACAGGTGCTGGATATTCTTGTGAAGCATCTGGAGAGCGAGTGCGAATGAAGCTCAGAGAGGCACAGCTGTACATAAAAAGGAAATATGAAGGAATACAATCAAGACTTTCTGGAGAGTGACACCACCCGGGGGAATTCATGAAGAGCTGCAGGGAAACAAACCAGCCTGTTCAAAGGACAGATCCGCAGCACAGAGACCAGGACGATTTTTCCACTGAAAATAGACAACAACTATTAAGTGTGGTAATTTGAAAACCTCTCTCTTCTTTTACAAGAGGACAGTGACACGAGAATACAGCTCAGTTGCGGTTGTAGCTCATTTTAGAGAAAAAAAGGACAAATCACATTACTTCATTTACTCTTTTGTGTCCACTGATGATACTTAGACTAATATTAGAAATATATGTCTAAATGCAGAAAAAATGCGAAACAAGTCGAATCATGTCGTTTCCCCCAGCTGGCTGGATGAGTCAATGTCTTGTTAGACACCAGCTGTGCATGTGTACACAATGCAGAATTCTACTGGTTTAATACTACTGGTTTATGTTTGGTTTTACTTTTTATATCTGATTTGTTTTCTGGTAGCTGCATGCCCCCTATGTCCCATTCTTATTATTGTCATATACTGATGGAAATTTGAATTTCTCTAGGAGATTAACAAAGTATCTATCCATCTATTGAATAATAGTAGATTGGGTACGTGACCACTTTGCAAATTCTGACATTAACTGACATGTAGTCTGGATGAAAATGAGATCAGAAAAGTTATTATTGCACTTCCTGGGATCTTTCTGTGTGGAGTTTGTATCCTCTTTCCGTGTCTGTGTGGGTTCTCTCCGGGTTCCCCAACTTCCTCCCCCCTCTAAAAGCATGCTGAGGTTAATTGGTCACTCTAAATCCCCCATAGGTGTGAATGTGAGTGTGAACTGTCGTCTGTCCTTCATGTGTTCCTGTGATGAGCTGCAGACTCGTCCAGGTTGTACCCTGACGTTCACCCCTTGACAACTGGGATCGGCTCCAGTACGACCGTGGAAAGGTGAGTTGTTTTCAAAATATTTATGACCACTTTATATTACAGACCAGTCTACAACCAAAAACATTCTTATAAACACCCACCCAGCACTAAACAACACCGCAGGTTGCTTTGCAGTTCTGGAGGTTATGTCCACTTCTTTGACACCATCTAAGTTTGCAAGCAGGGATTTGTGCAATGACATCAGCATGCACTTTGCAGGTAACTAGCTATCTTGCTATTTGACGCCAGCGGTCCATACAAGTGGACTGTACAAGACCCGCAGCCATGTTTGGAACTTCAATAATAAGGAGACTTCAGGGGGAAGGTGTGTGGCTGTCCCCCGGCTGACGTGTTGTGCAGCAGCTGCTGTCTACTCTGCCGATGACAGAATGCCTCGTTACTGCAATGTGCAAGATTTGATTTGCTGTATCCAAATAACACCTCGAGCACTGTAGCAAAGCTAAGCAGCAACATCACCAAGTGATATACAGGGCAGATACGAATGCTGTAGTAGACAAAAACGCAATTTCATTTCAGCTGGAGCAAGTCACTCCCCATAAAACCACAAATTGTCATTTCTGCTTGTGCATGAATTAAAGCAGCATGCTGGCTGCCTGATGCTGGAAGGTGTGTTTCCTCACACAGCTCGACTGGCTGCTTCACCCGAGTTTTTCTGCTGAACTAATTGGCATGTGGTCCTCGCTGTATGAGCAATGTGGAGATATGAGAGTGTTTTGACTCGAGGTTCTCTGCTAAATCCTGGCAACAGATAAATCAGGATATTTCCCCAAACTGCTGATTTTCAGTGCAAATCCTCAAGTGACAGGCAGCTTGGGTTTGTAAACTCTAATGTCCCGACCGATCAGAAGCTCTGTTTCTTCAGATGAATGTTCATTTCTGTAATGAGTTTATGAGGGTGTCGAACGCATCCTCTCTGCACCCCTGGACAGTGGTAGTGTACGGAGCGTGAAGCGTTTGATGTTGGGTGGCTGCTGGAGCTTGAGCGAAGCTGCTGATCCCAGCGGAGCTGCGTTTGATCAGGGCCTGTGCTCTCTTGTGTTGGAACAACCTGCTCAAGTTCAGAGATGTGAACACAGCGCAGCAGAGAGCAAAAGAGTTAATCACCACTTTGATCTCTTGTATGAAAGTATGGTAAGTCAGGGTTTAGGAGGATTTCTTGAAAAGCAGCCTAGTATGAAAGGGTAAAAAAAATCAATTTGGAGTAATATCCTGAGACTTCCCCCTCTTACTAGACTGCTACAGAGTGCTTATATTTGTGTTTGTATTTCAAGTGAACAGATAAAAGACTGATAGTGATGTTCAAAGGATGTTCTTGAAGACGGGACAAACACACTGAGCTGCATGAGGACTTAACTCTGTTATTCATGGGGAGGATTTTGATATTGGATTACCTTGAAGAGCAGAAAACACAAAGAGGAATACAGCACTGTACTGCAACAATTCACTGGAGACGTGAAAACACTGACCTGAGTCACAATGAAAAGATCTGTGAGGGAAACAAACAACATTTAGCTGTTAATAGGAAGCAAACGGTGCAGACAGCGAGGACCAGGGGCTAGAGAGAGGACTAGGACCATGTATGTTAAAGATCTATTCATCACTGCAGACGACATCTGTGCTGTTGTTTATTTACCCAGTAATATCTCAAAGTCAGTCACAGGTTCCTCAGTGTGTGATTCTGCTTTTTAGTTTTGTATTCTCTGTTGTAAATATTTTTAAACACTGATTTTTTTGTTTGTTTCGAGTTCCACTTCCCACCTCTTCATAGTATCATCCATTTTTAACTTTCAGTTGTATCTTTGTTGCTGTCAGAACGTCAGAATTCATATTTTAATTGATAAAGAATCCATCTCTATCTGTATGTACGTAAGCACAATACAATCAATCTGTCTCCACACATACAAATCCAGATGTAATGGGTTCCTCCTTGAACCAACAGTTTTTGCATAAGCGTGCAAGCAGACAAATGAACATCACATCCGTGAAGGAGCAGGAGACGGATGAGCACGAGGAGGAGGAGGAGGAGGATGAAGAAGAAGAGGATGAGGAGGATGTGTGATGGAGTTAAACTTTACAAAGTTTCCTTGCCAGTGGCTCCGTTCAGAAACCAACCAGCAGTCATCTGGCAGAGAGGAAACGCTGGGTGTGAAGGGCGGGGCAGGAAGAGATTCAAACGAGTTAGTGCATGAGGGCTGAAAACAGCAAGAAGCACAGATAGGAAGAAGAGAGGAGGAAGAGGGATCTGCCCTTCAGCTCGTTCTACTGCTTTGTTGAACTCACACATTCATTTTAAACAAACAAGAGAAGCAGAAGATGCTACGAAAGATCTAACACATTATCTTATATGTGGAGTTCTTCTGGGGTGCTGGGACATAAAGAAAACATGAGGATGAACATAAAACGACTCTAGTGGGCATCAAGCAAACATCATTAAACCTCTGCCTCTGGTGTGTCTGCAAGACTGGCGGCAACCAATAACAACATCCGGAAGCGTATCCTCCAAATCATCAAAGAAAACTTTATGAATAAGTCATCTAACAGCTTTAACAAAAGAACAAATAAATCACCTTGGAGGACTGCCAGCTCCACGGTGGAGAGTTACGTCAGTTACAACACGTACACAGCAGGGCAACAACAAACGCAGGATTACAATGCACTGAAAAACCTTAAAGTTTGACGTCTCAGGAGTGCTCATTACTCAGCCGTCTCATTCCCCTCTTATTTTCTCCCAATAAAATAAATAGGAATAATGAATATATGTAATCAAGCCTCACTAAACCAAACTGTTGTACTCACAACATGGAAGTCAGCAGGAGCTTTGCTGAGTGCTGACAGGACTCCGACGGCAGAGATGGGCTCCGCAGATTCCGCTTCCGACATGTTCTAGAAACAAAAGCAGAGTAAATACATGTAGCCACAGTTCATCTGAACATGAACTTCAATAAATAGCGATACATACATACACATGACAGGATTTATTCCATTATTGTTGGCCTTTGGAGGTTCTTAGATAATGATTTAAGATCTGCAGGCCTAAGGGTTAGTGCGTTTACAATGAACACGTTCTTCTTGGTTGAAATGAGCAGAACATCACGGTATCGACTTCTTGATGAGGCTTGTTAGGAGCTTAAAGAGAAAAAGTGGCCCTCTAATGACGGATCGAATGACAAGTGACACCAGTGACAGAGGAGCACACAAGACCGCCCAGTGACTTCACCAAATCACAGATTAGAGGCGGCCATCACATATTTTCAAGGAAGTCCCAATCAATTGCAATCTATTCCTGTCTGAGGGATTTTTACCTAATGGGCATGCAAAGCCTTTTACAGGGTAAGTGGCTCTGCAAAGGTTCCTGACGCAGTTTTCATTAGATTAGCTTTAAAGCATTCTTGTACTAACTGACAAAGTTGCTGCATTCAATCTTGATGTTTACAAAATCCATTGCAATTAAGTTGATCAAATTAGGGGATTTGCTCCAGAAACAGCTGTCTCTTTAACAAATGTTAGAGAGCCATAGTTATTCTAATGAAGCTGCACAGCAAATTAGCTAATACAATGAAGGATGTCTTGTAACCTGAATTTGTTCAAGATGGGCGTTGTTTTCTGGCAGACTCATCCAGAGCAGACACACACGTCCATCTTCTGAACAAAGTTTGTTTGTTTGTTTGTTTGAAAGCAGGACTGAAACTACTTGTTTTAAACAAAAACAGCATTTCTGATTCATCTATTCAAAACATCCTGAGAAATGTCAGTTGTTACTTAGAGCTGATGTTTGATTTTTGTGTTGTCAGTTGACCAGTAATAACAATAATAATAATAATATCAGGTGAGACGGAGTTACAGGAAATATATTTAAAGGCAGAAGTGAAAAATGGAAACTCAAATAATACCACCTTCAAAATGTGAACATCAAAACATCTAAACATGGATGAAGTTAGTAACAAAAGCAGACGTGTTTTCACATTAGCTCGTAGGTGTCAGCTAGCAAGCATCTAAGTAGCTACGGACATACTGTGGTTCACTTTGTGCCGTGTTTACAATCGCCTGTCGTTCTTGTGTCATTGCTGAACAAATGTCACAACCTCAGGAAAAAAAGCAAACACACAGGGAGCATGGTTGTCTGAGCAGCAGCCACACTAACAGCTGACGCTAACAGGAGGCGCTAGCTAACGATTGCTAGCAGCGTTCAGGCACCATGTCTGAACACTGTTGGTGTTGTTCATTGCTCCGGACATCATATCGATTACGTGTTGTTGTTGTTTTTTTTTTAAACAAGCATCAGGTCATGTCAATTACAGGTCTGTGTGATAGACCTCCCTGGGATGAACAAGGAGTGAACTGAACAACTCGTTCATAAAAATAATGTCCGGTACCGACTGACTGTGAATTAACAAACGAGTCTTCACTAAACTAGACGGTTCGTTCGTTTGTTTGTTTGTTTGTTTGTTGTTTATTACCTGAATGAAAGCGTGTCTCTCTCTCCTCCTCTAAGATGGTACCTGCTGTTGACCTTTGGACTCCACGTTGCCACCTGCAGTACAACCACTTCCGTTTTTTTTTTTCTTCTTCTTCTACTACTACTACTTCTTCTTCTTTGTTTCTTTCTTTGTTTCTTTCTTTCTTTGTCTCTTTCTTGTCTATGCTGAATTAAATTATCTCATTTCCGCTCTGAATTTCCTTCAGGCAGCAGTTGTGGAATCAGGACCTATGAGATTTGTTATGGTTTGAGATGATAAGTAAGAACATTTTCATCTCTTCTCCTGTGTCACTTTGAGACAACGCAGCTGTAGGAAAATGTTTCATTTCTACTGAAAATCTAAGTGACTGTAAATAACCTCCAAATCAGTGACAACTTTTCTTTTTTTCAACTGTCAGCAGCTGCAGCCCCCCCACCCCACCCCAACACACACACACACACACACACACACACACACACACACACACACACACACACACACACACACACACACACACACACACACACATCTTGAACACACGTCACAATCAGGTGTTGACAACCCTCCGAAACACATTTTATCAGTGCTAAAGCTGATGTGTGTGTGCGTGTGTGTGTGAGTGTGGTGGTGGTGGTGGTGGTGGGGGGGGGGAGCAGTAACACTGGCTGAGAGGAGACACAGCAACTGACGTGATGGTCTAATTATGGAGGAGGTGAAGAAACACTTCATTGAGTCTTGAGAGATCAGCAACAGCGAACTGAGAAAACATCAGCTTCTGCAGTTTGGACGAGCTGCTCATCACACACTGATGATGAACACCAGACATTCAATTGTAGGTGTGTGTGTGTGGTGGAGGTGTGTGTGTGTGTGTGTGGGGGGGGCTCATTAAAACTGTGATTTCTTTCATTCACATCTCAGTCACAGTTGTAAACACTGGATGGTCACGCTCCAGAAACATGTGGCGTGACAAGAGGTGATCAGTGTCTGACAGAAGAGTCCTCCAAACCAACCAATGACTTCACACACAAATGATTGGAAAAAAGAAATGGCGCAGGGTTTGTTAAAGGTCAGTCAGTGTGTTTTGTAATTTGCTGACACTCGTCTCGGGACTGAAGATGGAGATTTGTGCGTCGCCACCTCCAGAGTAATAATATCCCTATATCAACCTGGGAAATCTACTCCACCCCAATGTCCCTGTCACCTGTGTGAACCCATTAAATGCAGTGTAGAAATCTGCAGGTCTCATTTCACATGTGACCCCACCCCCCACCTCCCACACTCCTTTCTGTCGACGCAGAAGAAGTCCAGTGTCTCCTGACCAGCTCATAATAACCTGCTTTAAGCAGCCAGCGCTCAGTGGCCCCCATAGGAAACCACCCTGCAACGCTTTACGGTATCATGTTTTTTCTAATTAAAGGTCACTTCCATCTCTTTGTGGCTGAAAAAACCCTGTTTAAATATGATGGCTGTTCCAAATGTGATTTAATTTTCTTTGCTAATTGCACACATTAATGAACCGCCTGCTGTATTTCAGCACGATGGTTGTGACAAAGATGTCACAGCTCGTTGGGATAAACGTCAGCATGTTTGATGCACCTAGAGATGGTCAGTTTGACTCACGCTGGTATTTTATTCCATTGCACCAGCAGTAAATTTTACAGCTTGTTTCTCGTCAGATATGACAGTGACACACATGTAGCTGTGCATCAGTCATCACGTCCACACACACGCGCACACATATACCTTCCCACCGTCTGGTGGGGAGTCTGGACTGCTCCAACTGACTGCGCCTCACTGCCCTTGTGCAGTGGTGTGCCAGTTGTGCCTTCCCCCATTGCTGTGAATGCCACCATCTGGTGTGCCACGTGGACATCATAATCTCCTCTTAATTACATTAGCAGTGCAATCAGTTACTGCATTACAAGGCCGGGCGAAGAGCTTTTAAATCTTGGAGGAAATCATAAATAATTGCACTAAGTACCCCGCGCCAGATGTGTGTGCCAACTTGGCTGGCATGAGATAAATAGTAACCCCAACAATGGTGTTCAATATCAAGTCGGCAAACGTTTTTTGGGAGGCGGTGGGGGGGTATGATGCCCAGGTCCGGTCTGTTCTCTTTGAACACTTGGTGCCTCAGCACACAGGGATGCTGATCTGTTTCCTACCTGTTGCTGTGTGACTGGAAACCTCACCGTAACCATGACTTCCATTGTTGCATCCTTCAATCATCCTACAGTGATGTAATTAGATGTTACTCAGGTATCTATTGTAGGAAATTCTTTATGAAGTCTGAATAGTGCGATGAGGTGTGTGTAACGAGACGTTCCACATTGACTTCCTTCTCCTTGGAGGGATGTTGCCTTGTGTTGCGCGACACTTTTCACTCATCTTCATGTCATGTTCTCAGTTCCCAGAGACGCTCATACTGACACACATCTCACTTCATCTGCACCTCCTCGTAGAACACGTCGCCATCGAGTGTCATTACACCAGCGGTCACAGGTTTGGAACGAGGAGGTCCACGTCAGTGACAGTACTCGGCTCTTCATATTGAATCACTATTGTGAGCAGCACCAGTGAGGAGCACTCTGTGGCACGAAGGCTGGGATCTTTCTCTGTGGAGTTTTCATGCTCTCCCTGTGCATGCAAGGGATGTCTCATGCTTCCTACCACCACCAAAAACACGCTAAGGTTAATTGTGTGTGAATGGTTGTCTGTCCTTTACAGTATGTGTCCCTGTGCTCAGCTGGAATCAGCTCCAGCACAACTGTGACCTGTAACTGGAACAAGTGGGAGAAGGTGAATGAATGAAAATTAACGTTTCTTTGTTGGATTTTTGGTTTGCTGTTTTTTGTCTTCACTTTCATGGTGCCAAAATTATTGTTTCTCTTTTTAATGCTTGTAACATTCTTTATAATAGGTGGCAAATTGCGTTACATGGATTATTATAGCTATATATATAGCAACATATTTACTTTAATCTTATTGCTAAAGTGAAAAGACAAATAATTAAGAAAAGAATACTATATATTATTAAAAAATAATAGTGTCGGAAATTAAATGTGCAGTGAGTGCAGTTCCAGTTGATTTCTGTTTCAGTAATTTATTTGTACTAAGACTTATATGTTTTTCAGATATTTTTTGAAAGCAACAGCACATATGGAGGACCAGGATTTTCACTGCATTTATGCATAGTTGGAGTTCACAGACAATAACACTAAAACTATCATGTCATATTTTGAATGTAGCAGCGCGTGCAGGTGTGAACAGGGTGAAACATGACACCATGTGACTCTCTCAGGGTAAATAAGACGTACATGCATCGACAATCCATCTCCGACATGGAGATATTGATATTAACATGTCGAGTGCCCGTTTCAATCTGATCACAATCTGGCCTTCAAACAGCAATTTAAATGAATGGGTGTCTTTTCCACTAAACAACGAGCGGATAAAACACGGCAGAGTGAAGAAAGAGAATTACAGATATTGACTAAATATGTCTTATCATTTATCATAATTTCTCCTTCCACTTTGTCACGGCTTCAGCCTTTAAGGATGATCGATGGCACAAGATGTTGTCCTCTCTTTCATACTTTCCACGCTCTGGGAAGTGTGTCCAATATGAACGTACTTTACCTCTTTGCAATTCTGCTGGCAGCGTTTGTCAGCCCCCCCATCTCCTTACAGACACACACACATACACACCAACGCAGCGCTGGGAGACATCTGGCATTTGGACCTTTGACCTCCATGATAGAGGATGCATTTAATGAGCGGTGATATATCTTACTGATAACAAATACTTAGAGGGCAGTGTTTTACTCTGCTAAGCAGCTGATAGATGTTTTTAGATATTTTCTGAAGGCACCACAATGTCAGGTGCCTTTATCAGGAGGACGTGAAACCTGCGCCATCCACTACTCGTCGTCCCAGAGGGGGTTACGCTGAGGTGTGAGTTCAATCGGAGCCTTAATATCTGGGGGAGTGGGGTTTGTTCCCTCAGAGAGGTGACTGGTGGAGAAGGTCTTGCTCCAGCGGGGACACCTATAACATGGAAGGTTGGAAGAAAAGTGCTGACTGTTGGTGCCATCTGCTCCCCTGGTAACAAACAAAAAGTAACATGTGAGCAAAGGACACAAGACCCGTTTTCTTCAGTTTCTTCATTTAAATGAATCCAATCACACACAGCAGCATCTGAAACACGTCAAAAGACAGAGAATACAAGAGTTATTACTTTAATAACATGCACAGCGATCCTCACTTGCACACACTCACAGTGTGTAGTATGCAGAGTGAGTGTGTAGTACATAGTGTGTTGCACACACAGGATTGTGTCACTCAGCTCTCTCATGGATTTGGATGTTTGCTCGCCCAGCCGGTGATTTACAGGAACATTTGATCAGAGCTAGCAGAGCAGACGAGCTCCACTGGGGAGCCAGACATTTTATAAGAGTATAAATAATCAATGACACTGCATCTGTAATGGCCTGTAATGCACACACACACACACACACACACACACACACACACTTGTGCGTTTGTGGCTCAAACAATGGAGAAGCTTTGCTGTGGCTAATTGTCGCGACGGGAAATCTGTCGTTTACTGTCTCATGTTGTCTGATTCTCCTACTGCTGCTGTTCCAAACTTCAAACCTGAATGCTGTTTTTTCTGTCAATGCTGATGCACGGTTCCATTATTTAGTGACATTGCAAACATTTCTACCTTAAAGTCATGTTTCACAACATATTCAAATGGAGCTTTGTAATATGAGTGAAATCACAAACACTTTAATGGCTGTAAACCACCAGAAAAAAATGAAAGAAATAATAAATTCAAACAGGGCACAACATCACATCCACTATTCCTCTGACATCTTCTTTTCTCTCGTTCTCAAATCAAAGAACATTAATCAATGCACATGTTGCAGTCAGTTGTTGCTTATTAACATGATTTCATCTCCAATTAAAGTCGTTAGTTGCTTCATAAAATCGGTGAGTCTAGCTCCTAAAAACAGAATTTAAACTGTTGTGAAATTCTCACTGCGCTTCTGCTTCATATTTTCATCAAAGAAAAACACAAAAAACACCTCCACATTTCAGCCAAACATCATACATATTTGGTGAACAACTCCCCACCACCACCACCACCACACTGCTCACACCCGAGAGCCTCTGATTTCCATTATTATTAATATCTGTCCGTTTAATTTTCAGCTCTGTCATAATGTGTCTGCCTAAACTACAAGAGACAATCCCTTATTGATTACTTTCCCAGCAGCCCCGGCACACGCCCCAGCTGATCACGCCGCTCACGCACAGACATCTCATGCATTCCAGATAATAAGCCGCTGCTCTGGAGTTGAAACAAATTGGATGTGCAGTCAGTCACTGTCCAAGTGAATCACGTTGCAGTCTGTCAGTGGACTAGTGTTGGATTATCATCTTATCCAAGTGAGAGGAAAAAAAGTGAGGAAAAAGAAGCTCTAAGCAGCAGTGTGTTCACTGAGCAAAAGTACTTTACTGGAACAAAAATAACAACAGCACTTTGTCTTCAGATCAAATGTTAAAAACGTACAAAATTGTATTTTTGTCTTCAGTTATTAGTAAAAAAATATCACTGAAAAGCTGCACAAAAACATTTAGCATCATAGCTGTTAGCATCTTGACTAGTGTCTAATAGACGCAGTGAATCAAAGACGTTAAGATTGGAGCCAAAGTTTTGTGCACACAACACAAAATTTTGACAAAACAAATGTGCAACATGTGTTCCGTCTGTCGGTGCCTGCACAGTGTGACAGTGTTTGCGACTGTACAGTAACAGATGCTGGAAACATCAGGTTCCATGTTCGAGCTGTAGAATCTGCCAACAAACCATCTTTTCTGCAACAGGACCTGCAGCAAAGCATCCTGTCACCCTGGACTGTTCATTTCCAAATTCACCACACTTTCACAAATCAAAATGTGATATTTTTTTTCTGGCTGCATGGGAGGAGGTGATTAATAATACATCAGGATTATGGAGCGCAGACTGTGCATCTCTGACTTTAATAAGTCCATGGAGGGAAAACAAACCCAGACTGAAAACATCAACATTCGCAGCCTGAAAAACATTCACACACAAATAAATGTGATCCAAATGTGAGTCCGGTAATGGCTTCTCTTTGGGACGTGGAGCTGAGCTGCTGTGGTTTCCCGTGAACGCTGAGAAGAAGAATAATTGGCACCCTGGTGTATGACTCCCTCTGTTTGGTGCCAGACGTTTAAAATATGGATGATATTGTTTTCATTGCAGCTCTTTTATTGAGTTCTACTCGGGTCATGCGGCATTATCCTCTGACTCTGACCTTTACCGCCACAAGGAAAAAGTAAATAAAGGATGTTTTCTCTCCACGAGGAGCCATGCAGCTTCCACCTGATCATATTCATGTTTGGAGCCAACACACTGGCTGTGGAAGAAGACGCAGAGCAGGTGGATGACAGAGACGAGGAGACTTTATCGACAACTTTGATCTGTGTCTGTAGCATCTTCTCTCCATCATCACAAAACCAGCCTCTGTTGACTGTGAAAGGTTTCAGGCTTTGAGAAACAGAAACAGTTTCCTCGTGGACGTTGCACACAAAAAAAAAAAAAAAATGAAAAGAAAATCTGCAGCAAGACAGAAAATGTATTTGAAAGTGAGCTGGTGAATGAGATAGTCAAAGCAGAACTCAGATTAGAGATAAAACACTAATCCCAGTCTCATTGCATTATTCTACTCATGAACATCCATCGTTTGCATAAATACATAGATAAGAAAGTGATTAAATAGAAGTCAATCTCTCAGCTTGTGCACTGTCATCTGCATAATGTGACAAGGCCAAAGGGCCCATCACTGCCACTTCACATCCAATAACCGCCGTGACCTGATCACTATAATTGACCATCTATCAGGGTCACTGAGGAGTCCAGTGCTGTTAACCGCTGCTTATAATTCCTCTTGATCATTGCTAATTACAGAAAGTAGGAGAAACCGATATTCCAGATACGCAGAGCGAGCTGCTGCCTCAGAGCGTAGCTGCTGGGTCCTGTCGTTAAACCCCAGATCTTCTCTCAGTGAACATCTCTGCTTCAGTTGTGTGGTTGTGCAGCGGCTTGTCGGATCCGGTCACTGTTGCCTTTTTCTGGGTCCGAAACTGTTTTGGAGCATCAGGATGCGGAACAACTGGTCAAACTACTTCATCTACACTCGAACAAATCCACTCAATCTGGTGTCTGTTTCCATGACGATCAGGTTGTTGAAGTCACAGCATAAGGAAGCACTGTTGCTTCCTTCAGATAAAACTAAGCAATCTGTTCTTCACTGTTCTGTGCATATTGGACTTCTCTGTGACCATCGTGTTTACATCAGTCTCTTACATCTCTCTGTGTATGTGTGGGTTTACTCCAGGAACTCCGAGTTTAATCAATGTGATGTGATGTTTTCCTTGTGTCTGTACTTCTATTTCTCTACAAACCACAATCACTTAGAACCTCAGTTTTTGTCATGAAATTGTCATGAAATTCACTGAAGTGTCTCAACAAATCATTTCCCCTCTGAAGAGCTATTGTTTTTCTGATGTTGGCTGGTCCCGTTGTTTTCTCTTTTCAGTTTTTGTTTGAACAGGGCAATGCATGTAAGCGTGAGATGATTATCTAGTCCCAGCTCATTTGTGAGAGAGAATACAAAACATTAAGTTAGTTAAATTCAAGGAATTCCTGACTAAACATGAACAACCCGCTGACATGCACACACAGTCCTTGGAGGACAAACTGCACCTCCGCTGGACTGGGACGGACTGAAGAATCGTCTGTTCCGTGTTTGAAATGAAACACATTGTCATTTTGTAAATGTTGCGACTGATGCACTGTGAACTGAATGTGCAATGTGTGTGAACTTGAACTCCACATGGAGACGATGAGGAAAGACGACACAGCGACAGGATGTCGGTGACCACTGACGACGTGGCAGTTAATTTCAAGTCGACCAAATATGCAAAATACTCTAAAAGCCTTTTAAAAGCTTCACATTTCAAAATGACATTACCTCTGTGAGCTTTAGCACCTCGTTTCCCCGAGTCAGTGTGTTCACCGGGGCAACAACAGTCATTGAGAAAATGCACAATTTATTGAAATTTTATGGAACGACACCCACCCCCTCTCACAACCACACAATTACATAAAAGCCATGTCGCCGGCGAGGAGCCTTTTTATAGTAATTCTTTTATGGCGCCGGTCACAGAGGGGATGCCTCTCCTGCCACAAACACCCTAAAACATGTGTGGATGGCATGAGGATGGAATCCACAATGCACTGAAGGGCAACGCTTTCATCACAGACGCCTTCTCCTCTTCATAAGCACCTCATAAAATATTTCATTCCGCTTTTACAATCAACTTGTTTCATTACAAAGTTGTACGTTTTATTCGCGCAGCTGAGGAATGACACAGCCGCGGCTCATTTGGGGATTTTCAAATGTCTCTCCTCGAATGGAAACACACCATTTAGACAGTGGTTTTTTTCCCTTTTTTTTTTGGGGGGGGGGGGGGGGGGGGGGGGGGTGAACTCTGCGGTTGTGCTGACAAATC
>CAAKHB010007311.1:101377-117573 GCA_901007665.1 Aeoliscus strigatus
CACATATACTGAGACACATACACTAGACACACACACACACACACACACACACACACACACACACACACACACACACACACACACACACTCTCTCTCTCTCTCTCTCTCTCTCTCTCTCTCTCTCTCTCTCCTGTCAACCGACGACACCACGCTGGCAGTTATTTGGGGTTTGTTCGTAATCTTTGCAGGCGCTTTGTCAGGCAGGCGCGGCAATATTAGTGTGAGTGCACAAAAGCCCCCGAGTGGTGTCACGTACAATTAATGTCCCCAGGTAGCAACTCCATTAGTCTTATGAACTCCAGTCGCAGCGGGGAATGCTAATGGTGGAGGTGCCGTGGGGCATTAGGAAGGAGTGCAGCCAAAACTACCACTTTACCCTTCGTATTGACCATTGGGCACCTCCATCTCACTTTGGTGCTGACGAACCAGCACCCCCCAACGCCGCCACATTACGCAGACACTCTGTCAAGTAGCAGCAGCTCACTCAGGGCCGCGCGCTGCTTCTCCTCCATGATCATCATTGAACATCGCAGTCAAACACTTCCACGTACACAACTGCCGTGTTCTGTGTCAGTCTTCTGGATCCATATATTCACTTACACCCTTATGTGGTTAATCATTGTCAGCTTTCATAAATGTTGACTTCTATCTCTGCAGCCTCAAATCCCACAAGATCACGTGACCCAGTCCGACACGGTTACCATCTCCCTGAAAAAGTAAATAATAGACACCTCACTGACAGGGCCGGCAGACCCAAATGCCCCCTATTATTCATTAATTCCACTGACATTTTACAGACTTAGCTAATACAGGACACACACTTTCACACACACAAGCCATCCTTTTTTTTCTAAACACGGGAGAAGTCCGTTTTTCAAGTCGCCAGTTGGCCAGCCTGTCTACAACTGATCCTCAGCCTGATCCTACTGGTTCATGTGATGTCACAGGCCTACAGCGGGGACGTACTCAGCCCGGTAGCTGCCTTTAGATCACAGCTCAACGGCATCATGTTGCCTACAACGCTACATGTCAATTCTGTGTCACACAGCCCACAGAGCGGGAAAAGAGGTGGAGGTGGTCGGTGATAAAGAGCCAGCTGACAGAAAGTAGAGCGATGGAGAGAGAAACCTCAGTAATTTTGGAACCCACAACGCTGAGCGACTTCCGTCCAGGCATGAAAAACACAGTGACTCCAAACGGAGGGAAGTCTGAGGCTTTATTACGTTATCAATAACCAGTTCTGAATGTTCTCCACCAGGTCTGCTTCACCATGCATTACTCCATCATGTTGAGCTGTCATCACTCAAACTGAGTCCCACACACAAGCTCGCAGTTTCCTCTCGCTCCATGGATTGCAGGAGCACTTTTATTGCTCGTGGCAGTAATTGTACCTACATTTGTGGGTTTGAACCCGCAGCTGCTTTGTGTGAGTCACACGTTCATACGGTCTCGTGTATGAACGTTGACGCATGCGACAACCGATGGGCCGAAGACTTTCACCTGCTGTTTGGTGTGACGAGTTCACTCACGTGTGTTTGCTTCATGTGCATCTGATTGAAGATGGATCTGACTCCACAGCCCTCGTTTGAATGAGACAACTGCTCATATTGACTTGTACATTAAATATATTTGCAATAAATCAACAACCTGCAAGAAAACAATTATAAAATCAATTGTAATTGGAACTTGGATGTTTCTCGGTCTGTGGAACTGACCATGAAAATCCTGGATGTTAAACACAATAAATATTGACACCAGTGTCAAACAAATGTATGGGACTAATCTGGAGAGCTGCAATACAAATGGAATCAACTGGGGAAAGACGTGTGAAAGGAAAAACAGAACAAAATTGAGGAAGATTTATTGATTGAGTTTGTGGGTGACACACAGCTGCTCATCTTCACCTGGTTCACTCATTCACAGCTCCAAGTCTCATTGTGTGAGAATGATGTGTGAAGTGCAGTTGAAGTTATGAACTAGTTCACTAACACTGATTATATCTCTGCAGCTTGGTGCATCTTATGATACTTCTCTAATCTCTCGGAAACTTTCTGCAGTAGGAGCGTGTAAAGGGGAGATGTACTTTTAATAGAACAGCATGAGCTGTAGAACCCCCTCCCCCCCGATGAGGGATCCCCTGTAACAGGAAAACAAAGCACGAGGTTTTTCGTGTTCTCGGCAGAGCGCCGCGGGGCCGAGGAGTGAGCATGCTGCCATCCTGGAGGCTTTGAGTGCTTTATAACCGCGGACACAAAGGAGCATCTTCCGCCGCTCACTCATTAACTGGTGGGCAGCAGAGCCGGCGAGGGGCTGGACGCTGCCCGGACGCCACACCTGCTTCCACGCTCAGAGCCAGGCCGGCGCCATGAAGGATGGCTTGTAGTGAGGGGAACTCCAGGGACAGCAAGCTGCTCCTGTCTTGTTTGTTTTGTAATTCAAGTGTCTGACACAAGTCCAGAACCATGGAAAGAGCTGAATTCTGCAGCTTTGTCACCATTACTCCCTCCAGGACTTTAAGAGGAGCTTGGAGCAAAATACAGTTTGAGTGTATTCCATTTCACTGAAGCAGCAGATTTTATGGAGACGAGACCAAAGTTACAGATATGTGCATTTGTGAAAGTAAACCATGTAAAGGCATGACGTGACGGAGTTGTCACTCAAAAATAAACAAATACATGAATCTTCACAGTTTAAGAGAAGATTTTCAAAAAGTCTGACGACTGCTAAATGAAACTACAAATACTATGAAACCACTGAACTACAAATATATGAACTGTAATAAAATAAGCCAGCTGGAACATCTGTGATCGATCCACTGTGACGTCCACGTACAGACACAACTAGTCACTGTGTGATGTGTTGTGTTTGAATATAAACTCGTATTTTCTTGTCAGGTAAAAGCATTGTTATTTTGTCAGTTTGTCCGTCTTTAGTTGTGAAATGACACTGACTCGACTAATAATTTGAAAAGAAGATCATGTTTGCATCAGTCTAGTTTCTGAGGAGAGCCTCTTCTGCAGAGAAAAGTCAGATGGAGCTGGATTGTAAAAGCATCACTCACATCTCTTCATAGCTTGACTTTGTTATTATTGAATACTACAAATAATAATCGTGCGTGAACATGAGTTCAGGTTCCACCGTCCCTCTGTTTCATCAGCTGCTTCAGAAATCTTTACTCAATAATAATGAAAAATTCATATTGTTGTTTTTTTTCCTCATCCGTTCCTCTCTCACTGACTCTCATCCTCTCTCATTCTGAAATATTTATATGTTAATAACCATTCATTCCTGACACTCGATCTACCCGGCACCAAGTTTAACAGGAAATCTATTTAATCTGAAGAATCTCATTACAGCATCACACAGCAGCTGAAGCTCTGACTGTCGATAGATGGAGGAAGAAGATGGGGTGGTTGGGGGTGATTCAGGAACAGATATTTAATTTGTGCATGAAGCCACATAAAGGAGCAAAGAGGTTTTATTGTGCTGAAGAGCTGAAAGGTTGATTGTCAGCACCAAAGAAAAAAATATTCTGAGTGAACTTGTTCTCAGAGCATTAAATGATTATCAGTGATTTAGCAGAAAGCTGGTTCTTGTATTATCTCATCCACCAGCACTATTTAATTTCATTTCCATGAATATGCAATGGATTTAATTTTGAACAGTATTTTCATCTGCTCCTGTAATCACAAAAACGCCAGTGTAATTAGTTTCTAATTACTTGTTGTAATTGTTGTAGTAATCATTTTAATTACCCAAACGCAGGGACATTAGATGCTAAAAGGAAAATAATCTGCTTGTACCTCCTACTGTGTCTCTGCTTCTCCAGAGTCTGATGTGGAGACTGTGACAAGTCAAAGACGAGAGAGGACTCGTGCAGGAAGACAAGCAGACAGACGGGATCAGACTCACGCCGGAGCCGCTCAGCAATCTGCTCTGTGCAAATTTGCATGTCTCCAAAAGCCATTAAGTTAAAATATACAGTTATTGTACCTTTCTGGGAAAGGCGCCATACAAATGCTTATTGCATGTGCTTATAGCTCAGTCTACCAGATGGTAAATCATGAAATTTTATGAAATTATTGCGCCAGTGAGGTGTTTTGAAAAGGAGCAGCTGTGAGGGAGATGGGACATTATAAACACTCACAGGTGTTCTGTCTTTCCCCTCCGCCAGCCACAACATAAAAAATTAAATTATGAACAAACCAGCGAATGTTGTAATCTCCTTCACGGAGACACTGCTCGCTGGAGAAATTGCTGAAACTAAGCAAAGAATTTAATTTTAATCTGCATAAAACATTTATTGTGGCGAAGACGTCTCAGTGCCGGCGCCCCATCATCTGCCAAGTTTGAAAACGGCCGAGGTGAACATTGCACTGGCATCTCAGCGCCACGCATGAAGATCCATTAGGGACGACTCTAATGGGCACTTCACCCAGCACATAT
Organism: Aeoliscus strigatus; assembly: GCA_901007665.1. Lineage (NCBI taxonomy): Eukaryota > Metazoa > Chordata > Actinopteri > Syngnathiformes > Centriscidae > Aeoliscus > Aeoliscus strigatus. The sequence goes on from CAAKHB010007311.1 coordinate 105,824, forward strand.
GGCCCAGTCCACCTAATCAGAGGGAGCTGGTCAGTGCCAAACACCACAACAAGCTTGTGTTTCTCATTAAGATTTTATTCCTTCCTTAGTATTTAATTAGCTCTTCTAGCACAGGGACCGAGGACCAGAGCTTCACATCCATTATGACGCCACCTTCAAGTACCCAACATGTAAACTGGAGGTCTCCTGCTCCCTGGATCACAGCTACTGTACAGGTAGTACCTGTACAGGTGTTTTAACTGTACTTGTTGCTGTTGTTGCAGAAAGTCACTCAGTCTGTGAATAAGGTTTCTAATAAATTCAGCAGATAATGTTGATAAAAACAGAGCACTAACTCCTGAACTGGAACATCTGCAATAGGTTTCTCCACTTAGAACAACACAGCGTTCTTGTGTCACGTCTTTGTTTGATCGCCAGCATCATAGATCATCCTGGTCCAAACGCTCGCAGCTAAACTTCAGGACAGTCCATCGCCATTTCAACTTGTCCTTCTTTTGTTTTAGAATATTGAACCTTTATGTTTGAAGAACAAACCGACTAAACACATTTTAAAGGTCGTTTTGTACAAACTGACCAGACTGGACCAGTTCTATGGTCCTGAACTTCATCAAAGTTGTGTGTTTGATCATTTACTTGATAAAGATGTGTTCTGTGTTTGTGCTGTGTGTCTGGAACATATTCAAATGAGATGCTTGTGTTTTCACTCCGTGGCCAGTGGACGTGCAGCAGTCGAAGCTGAAGGCCGCTGGGATGCTAATGCATATTCAAATCCACTGCTGGACATTGGTGCCCTATATAGTCGTGGAGCGTGCAGCACCCAAGGGTGGTTGTTTGTTTGTTTTTTTTCCTCCTCTCAAGCACCTCCAGTAAAAGTGACCACCTCCCTTCAGGCGTTTGTCTCCATCAGCTGTGGGCGGTGCTGGTCCATCAGCATCACTGTAGAACGAAGCAGCACACAACAATCAACGACGGCCTCCAAACTGATTGAAGTGTGTATCTGCCTCCCATGCTCACATTAACACATTCATACTGTCTCGTGTCAGAGCAGGTGATGGATGTTTGTGCTCCGAGGGAAATCACAAATATTTCAGAGGATGTTAAGGAATGCAACAGATGACACAGGACGTCATCGCTGCCAGTGGTCATCATACAGTACATCAAACAAAGACAATAATTTCCAATTATTCAATAAAAGACGTTTTGTTGTAAATACTCAGCTCTCCACTGTCCTCCTTATTTAAAAGAACCCATGTCTCCATACAATTCAAAATGTTCACTTGGACATATGAACTGCCCATTCTTTGTTCCTAGAAAGGTCATTCCAATATAAAGCCCCAGCTGACTGGAATACCTCCCAAATTTTTTTTTTTTGTGTTGCTCCTTGTATTTACATTTCCATCCCCCCAAAAATTGCTCATGTTCTTAAGCTTTCTTTGTTCATTTTTTGTCAGTGTTCACATCATGGATCATTGTTAATCAGTTTGTCTATTTATATGGGTAAGGGTTATGTGGGGGTGTGTGAGAGCAAGACGTTTGTGTTTTCTATGTAATATCTGTTTATAATTTAATCTAGTGTACTGTTGTGTTCAAAACATACTTCACTGACAAACTGATCTTACTAATTTCATTCTCATTTGATTCTAGTTCTTGTACATTACTGACAGCATGTGAAACAGTATATGGGTGAGTGCCACATCTCCTTCTCATAGGTTTGATCATGTTGCTGATCGGAGCCTGTGGAATCTTGGTCCACTCCACTCCACTTCAATGTCTGTGCAAAGCTGCTGGATATTGGCAAGAACTAGAACACGCTGTCATGTGTGCTGATCCAGAGCGTTCCAAAGACGCTCAACGAGTGACATGTCCAGTGAGTATGCTGGACATGCAAGAACTTTCAAGGAATTGTGCACAGATCATTTCAGCATGGAGCTGTGCATTTTCATGCTGTAAAATGAGGCGATGGTTGTGGCTGAATGGCACAACAATGGGCCTTAGGATCTCGTCATGGTATCTCTGCGTTCATCAATAAAATACACCTGTGTTCGCTGTCCATACCCACCACCACCATGGGCCACTTAATTCACAATGTTGACATCAGCAAACCGCTCACCCACACAACGCCCTCCATGCTGTCTGCCATCTACACACACACATACATACATCTCGTTGCTCTTTCATTCTATTTTGTTCTATATTTTGAATTTGGGTTTGTGCAGGTTTGAGCAATATTTGTGTTTGCTTCTGATATTTTGCAGTGTATGACTGATAGCAGTTTACTTGTTAATACAGCTGCAGCCATGTTTTTGAGGAGGCACGAGGCCATTATTCTGTAAATGAACTGCCTAAACAGAAAAAAAACAACAGATCCTTCAGAAAGAGAGAAGCTGTTTCTGAGGCTTTAAAATAAATTATCTCGTTATGACTCATAATGACAAACTGAATTCAGTTTGTTTGACTCTAAACCTGGACAGATCCACCAGCATCCAGAGTGGATGAAAAGCACATTATCCTCGTTCAGGCTGTAACAGCATCACAGCGACCACAAGGACACAGAAGCGTGATTACGCCTAATGCACAATATGATAATCAAATGGGCCTCAAATTACCTCAAAGCCATCAACAAGAGCTTCTAATGAAATAACATCCTCAAATGAACACAGAGTGAGAAGTGAGCAATGGCTTCTCAGGGCATTTGAATTTTTAATTGCCTGTCAGGAGAATATTAGATAAAGCTTGATTAGAAATAAATGGAAAATCTCGTTGAATGTTTGGTGGATGGCGTGAGAGCACAGCAGTAAAACTTTAACCCATTTATCCATTCAGGTCCTTTTCATACCATGAAAGTCAACTCTAAAGTTAACATTCACCCAGATGCACCTGCACATCAGTTCACATTCACACTCGTTTGAATAGCATGCATATATCTGCCTGTGGCCTCATGTAACCAGTCACAGTGTCAGGTTTACCAGTAGACAACTGAGAAACGAGCAAGAAAGAAAAAACTACATGAACGTCAAACAAGATAAAACAACCTCTAAAACCCACAGTGAGAAATCCTCCAAAGTCCAGGAACACAAAATGAAACTCAGAGGACACGAGGAAACAAACGTGAAACAGAGGCAGAGACTGAATCAGATCATTTAAACATTTTACTGTGTGTACTTCATCTTCAACTCATGAGAATGTTTTAACCTCTGTGAGTCACCACATTGCTCAATATTCAATTCACCAAAAATAACATGATTGCTGCAAATGGCTTGTTTTTACTTTGAAGAACAGTATTTCTTTGTATTCAACATTTCAATATATTGTGTATTTCTAGCACAAATGCTTTTTCATTCACTGACTGTTCATTTTGGGGCATTTGTTGTTGTTTGACTCAGAGTAATATTCATCATAAAACTGTCCTCATGGCACTTTTTTTCCTGCCATAATACTTTGACGCACACAGTTGATTGTAAATAACACAATTGTAATGACATGCTATAGTATACACATGTATACACACATATACACTAGTATAGTATACACAATAAACATGACATACATACATACACATACATATATACAAAACATTACATACATACATATGAATGAGCTTGTCAGTCAAACCTGTTGCCAATAAAACCATGTAGAATTGACAAAGATTAAAAACATTGATCTTTGTTCTTCATAAATTTCCTTGTTATACTTTTCTTGTATTTATTTTACTAATGTGTGAATTTGTGACAAATTCATTACAGTGACAAATATTTGTGAATTTAGTCCAAATAATTGTTCTTGGATTCGTGAAATAAACTGAACAAATAATTCCTGGTTTTCCTCTTGTGAATGATCCTTCTGAGTGCGAGCAGAGAGGTCGAGCATCTCTATGAAAGCAGGAGCTGCAGATAACGGAGGCCGTCACAGTGACAGCGGGTCAGGAGGTCGGCAGACTGCAGAGCCTGTGCAGCCGACTGTGTGAAACGAAGGACACAGGGGACGCTGAGCTCCGCTGTTCTTTACTCAGAGACAACAGCATAAACAGACCTGAAAGAAAAGATCCACACTGTGCGTCACTGGCTGCAACATAGCGCCGACATTGTTTCGGTAAAGAAGCAATGAAGTGCTTTTTATCGTTGTCATGGTTTGTATCAGCTGCTGTATGAACATTTGATCGGTGAAATATGACAAGATGTTTCACTTTGAAATGAGCTTTGATCGCAGCATCAGCTCTGCTGCTGCGTTTGTTTGGAGGCTGACGCTGGTTTTCCATCCATACTGGATCTTGTCTGAGCGCAGACAGCGATGAAGCACAAATGTAATCATGATTGTTGAGTGGTTCAGTTGTACATTCAGAACCATGTTGTGTTGAGAAGAAAACAGAGTCGTATTGTCGAAACGTGTCTGCGTTGTTTCATATATCATTGATTAGACAAAATAAAAAAGCCATCCCATCGGGTCAGGAGCAGCCGGCTGCTGACATTCTATCAGCGCAGACACATATTGACCGGCCGCTCTGAAACGAGTCACTCACTCATCAGGCTGAAGCCGCCTGATTGAGTTGCCAGCAGCCACTAAATGAAGCCTCCATCCACTGCAGCTCCAAATCAACCGCAATCTTTTCAGACCATGTTGCAGCCAAGAGGTGCACACACTCTGGGGTGTGTGTGTGTGTGTGGGGTGTGTGTGTGTGTGTAGGCGTGGAAGTGTGAGAGAGAGAGAGAGATGTAGGGTTCAGACCCAGGAGGATTAAAGTAAGTTTCCTTAAACAAAGCACAGAGAAGCCATGAAACCAAACCTGAGTATGTGTGAGTGGAGCTGATGGTTTTATTGCAACAATCTTGTGCTCTCTTGATATATTTACAGTTAAAACTTTATTCAAACATGCATGTCGCCTGCATTTTGCCGACATTTTACCTACTGCCGAACCTACGAAGTAGCCTGATGTCATCTCTCCAGAACTGTACCTCTCTGCGCTTGTATAGTAAAGGCAAAGATGGTGACAGAACCCAAAAGGAGGAGGAAGAGGAGGAGGAGTGCATTAGCAGGAGACTAACCCGTGTTGAACCAGAAGGTTCCACAAACGATCAGCATGAACCTGTCCCTCCCTGTGCAGGCTGATGCACCTCGGGGCTTCACCGCCTGTTTTTAAATATCGTTAATTGACTTAAGAGCTCATCAACGTGCTTCGTCTTCATTAGGTTAATGAAATGGCCCAGTGTTTATTTTTCCTAACAGATTGTGGCAATGACATAATCTAATCAGTTACTTCCACTTCCTGAAGAATGGACTCCCTGTGATGTGGAAACATTCAGATGTTTGCGTCTCTGACGGGGGAGGAAAAACACATTTAGCCGCCGGCATGAATCCACGTTCTCTAATCGACAGTGTGAAGTAACAAGAACGTAATGGTATGTTTGATGTGTGGACTGGAAAGCAGGACAGTGAGAATAAATAAACCCCAGGAGAGAGTTTGAAAGGTTCCCTCTTCTTTCAGGATGACGTATGAAATGTTTGACGATACTGAGAACAATGGATGAATGCTGTTTTGGTGTTGGAGGCAAATGATGTGAGTAATTGATGTGTGAACAACTGCTTTCTACAATATCAAAACACAACCACTTCTCAGAAGATGAGACAAATGATGGAAAAGCTTTGTTCGGAAATAAAAGTCAATGATATCATGTTGTGTGCAGTAAATGGATCCTGAGACAGTGCAGTTTAGTTTACAGGGTAAAGAAAAACAAACCTCTAGCATGAAGCCAAGTCTTCATTCAGCGTCAACATTAAATGAAGTAACATACAAAGTACCTTCAGCTTCTGTGCTGTTATGTACTTGTATTATTTATGTTTCAGATGAAACACACAGGAATTGAAGCGTCTTTTATTTCTGAACATCGGACCTTGTTATTCTGTCATTTGTGAACTTAATGAGTCTCTCACATCAGCCGACAAATATTAAAAAACATGTAAAGGACTAAGGGACTTGTAAATAAATGTTCTTCTCAAACTGATTGTGTGAAGAAATCACACAAAGGCGCTCGTCTCGTTGCCAGGACGTAGAGCTGCTGTGACACTTAGGCAAAGTGTGCTGATCTTCCCCTGAGGAGACGAGGACACAGTGGTGAGTCTCATAAACAGCGACATGCTGGTCAAATAAATCACCTCCAAACCCGGGTGCCCCCCGCCCCCCTGGAGAACCCTCCCAGGAGCAGTTCTGAGGTCAGTTCAGCTCCGTCGGGTTCGTCACTAACTGTTTTCCCTCTTTTTACTCACTGTCCATCCTCCTTTCTAGCACCAACAGCAGACGTTTCCAATAAATCACAGACCCCCTCCTCCTGCCACTTTCTAGAAGCCCGTCCGTTGCGACGAGGCCCGAGATGATGCGTCCAGCTGAAGTCACTTAAATAAAAAGATCGCAGTGGGAGACATAATGTGTTAAAGTAATAAGATGGTCTCGGGCAGGTCATGGCTCCTCTCCCTGCTCCACTGCTCCTGTGGAGGCTCTTTGAGTTAATGGGCTGTGGTCAGTGTGCCGGCGAGCCATAAACGCTGCCCCTCGCACGACACAGGATCCTTCTAGAAGCTTCTAACTGCTCCTTCCAGATAACCAGCACATGCAGCACATAACAGCACACTGCAACACACAACAACTCACATATGCACATGCTCTGCATGTACTGCGTGTGCTGCGTGTGTTGCATGTACTGTGTGTACTTCGTGTGCATTAGTAGGTTCTTCTGGTGATGGCTCATGCACCTGTACTTGTCTGCTGAAGCTGCTGGGTCGCTGTTAATGAATGTAGCCATGGGATTAATGAGAAGAAGCAGGGGACATGTCATGGAGAAGTGTTGCGGCATCATGGCGGTGACACCGCAGCCCCGGTGTTTGTCTCCACTTACAGAGATTGCATGTGAACCCATCAGTGTTTTTATCAAATTGTATTAAATGCATTTGTTTATGCCTCATCTCTACACTTCCTCATTGCTTTCTTCTTTTTTCATTTTAAACATGCTCCATTTAAGTGTCACTTAAACTCCCTCATCAGGACATTTTCAGTCAGATTAGCTAATTATTCCTTCCAGCTAAATAGGGTCAGAGTGTGGTTGCCATGGTGCTGCATCAGCAGCAGCAGTAGTAACCCTGCAGGAGCTCTTTATAAGACCACTAGAGGGCGTCTAACTAATGAAGGAGGATCGTTCCTTCTTTCATTCATTCATTCATTCATTGGTTGGTTTCCTGTTTCATCCAAAGGTTCTTTACATTCACTCCTTGCTTCCAAACAAATACAACCATCAGCTTGATCAAGCTTATTTATCAATTATAAAACTTCTTTTGATCTTTTGATAATTAATATATTTTTTTGTATTTTCTGACGATTTGTCTTTTCCCGTAACCGCAACATGTCGCCGTCCAACATACACACAAAACAAAAACTGATTTCCATTAGTTAGACGCCACTCTCCACCTTTTCTCCCACTGCACCATACTGATGCACAATGACGGAGCAAGAGCAGCGGCGGAGACAGACGGACGACCTCCTCCCGCCATGGCTGTAATAACCTCCTGGTGCTGCAGCGACTCGGTGAGAGATATCCTTGAGCCTCACCTCCATCTCTCTAACAGGTCACACAGAGATCCACAGATAGTGAGCTATAGTTAAGGTCCAGATCTGCTATCTGGACTTGAGTGATGGAGGGAACCATGTGGCGACATGTTTATTGTCACCCAGATGGTCCACAAAGCCATGGCGTGGTGAGCCACATCCGGCCCTAATATAATTCATGGGGTGGCACCATTGTGGGGTGACTGATAAGGCCTTCACTTCGCCTCGTGCTGGTCACTTGTCTCAAGGAGACTCCAAAGAAACTTCACTCAGTACAAATGGTGGCCAGAACATCTAATCCCAGCAAGAGCTGCATTTAACGCTCACAGGGCTGAAACACCATTTATAAAAGAAGAATCTCCTTTAAGAATTTTCATTTGGAGGTAGGAGGAAAGTCCAAGCATGTTTTGGTTTTGGGGCTTTACTTTGAAAGGACAGACACAGGAAGTGGTCACACTCAGTCATTATAGAGAAGGGAGCTCGTTTAATAAATGAACAAAACCTTCTCATGTTGATGTTTTTTCTTTGATACTTCAGGCAATGGCACAGATATCTGGCAGCATCAGGCACCGCACACATTAAGAAGCAATGTTTAGTTTATGTTTTCCTGCAAATTAACTACAGACTGATGCTGTGTCTCATATTGCAGACTTCCGTTAGTGCACGTCTTTGTAGTACATTATACACAGTATGTACTGCCTCAAATCAAGCAGTGCTGTCGTGCCCTTACCGGAAAGGACGTGCAAATTTGCGACTATTTACAACACATCAAGCCTCAGATCTCACGTCATTAAACCACAATCTTGTAGAGTGAAGACGACAATTTATAACACACAAGTACCGAATGTACGCCACCTTTTCGATGCATGACAATGTGATTAGGTGTACACTACATTTTCACATACTTAGAAAGTGTGAACTGATTAACGTACTACGCCTAAGTATAGAAGTATGTGATTTGAGACGCAGCATGAGCTGATTGCTGACACCTGCAGACAAATGTAGAAAAACATGTCTGGAAGTATAAATAAGCACATGCAAACCTTTGAAAGGTGACGGTGACTCACAGAGTTCAGCTTCCCAAGGTCAAACGACTCGATTTCACTTCACAGACAAACGCTGAGAAAATATTTTTTTGACCGTGGGTCTGGTGACATTTTTAGTGAAGGACACGGACACTCACTGAAGCTGAGGAAGTTAAATGGAACCAAATGCAGCATTATCAGCGAAGAGAGGGGGCGTGGTCACCGATGAGTCCGATCTGAGATCAGTGAGACAACGCTTCTGATCTGCTTCCTGTCAAACGTTCGTCCATGACACACTAAATGTTTAACTGCACTCAGATATCTGCACGTCTGTTCACCATTACCGTCATGCACACACCCGTGCAGGCACACACACACACACACATATCCGCAGCAGTTAGGGAGCTTTGGCTTCAATAGTTTGACATATTTCAGGTCTCTAATAAATATTAATGTTCCTCGTGTGCGTTGTTTTCACCCTTTCACCCTCTCAGCTTCACATTCTGATGGTCTCAAGTTTTGTTTTTTTTTCCTACAGCAACACAACAACACGACGCAGCAGAAAGAAGATGTTGTCTGATGCAATGCAGAGCAACGTGCTAACCTCTGTCTGTGTTTCATGAGCTCACATCTACTTCAGCTGCTTTATATTTTTCACTTGTTTACTTTTCGGCTTATTCAAGAGTCAACAGGCACGAGCCTGACTCTGACCTGACTGACTCTCTGACATAGGAAAGTGAAGATGGTACAAAATGTTCACTGAAATTCTAGAGACATTAAAAAGTGGATGAGGATTATTTCTCTTTAAGACCAACAGTTGGACTTCTGTCTACTGAAGCAGCATCTTTATTCAGATGGAAAATGAATCCTCAGGAACATGGCCAGGCGCTTTATTGTGTATGCAGTGTGTGGCCAGGTTCAAATTGGCAATCAATTATCCAATTAAGACTGACAGAAATGCACATCAGGAATTCCAGCCCATCAGTCCGAGCTTCTGATTGGAACACGATTAGAGAGACTTAATTAAACCCTAGGTGCTGGGTGTTTAAACATCATTTGTGAGGCGTCTGAGGGCTCACAAATAAAAATCTGCTCTGTGGATTCTCCCGCGATCCCACTCAGGCAGGACAAGAAGCCTTTGACTCCATGTTGGTGATTCCAAGAGAGGCTGGAACATTAAATATTCACCCTTGGGAAGATCAGAGGAGAGAGATAGATATTTCTGAAAATTGCACGCTACAATGCAATAACAATAGCGACGGTGATATTGTGCCACATTAGTCTTAAAAGCAGTTTAACAGGTTGTGAATAATTCAAGGACATGTGGTTCCGTGGAGAGCGCTGTGTGTGACGTGTCCGATGAAATGCAGCTTCCTCCTGAGATTCGTAGGGTGTTTACACCAACAACCCCTCTGTCTCCTCACCGCTTGTTCAGTGCCCGTATTGATTTCTGAACTGTTTCTTCCTCCCATGTCAGCCGGTGTGAAATGGAAGCCACTGCATTTTAATATTGGCTGGTGAATTAATCATTTTTTCCTGATAGGACGGTTCAGGCGTCCCTGCAGGAGAACACCTTATCACAGCAAATAGGATTCAAAGGGAGAGCAGCAGTATAATCCACAGCTAATTGGATGAAATGGCTGCTCTTTCCTCTTTCCAGGGGCGAGCGTCCACGGACGCCCCCGTCTCCCCACTCTCTCTCTCTGTCACACACACACGCACACACATGCAGGAACGCACAGGGAGGGATGGAGAGGTTATTACAGTTTGTCCTCAGGGAGCGTTAATACCTCAGCCCTTGTTCAGACATGCAAATAATCTAATTCAAGGTCCAGCTAATTAACAACTTAGCTTCAGTAAAGATAAAGAGGCTCAATAATACGTGTGTGTGTCTGTGTGTGTGTGTGTGTGTGTGTGTGGGGGGTGGGTGGGTGGGGAGGCAGGAGGGAAGCAGCTCCCACCGATGCCACACAAACATTGGTCACTAAAAACGTGAGGAAATAACATTAAAAACGTATCCTTAATGCCTGAAAAACTACAATTAACATGAAGGCAGATGTGGAAGTCATCAGGGTCTGTACCACGAAGCAGGATTTTGTTTTAGTGAGATAAGTTCAGGGTTGACCCTGTCTCCATGGTAATTTACTGTGAACGACTATCCTGCTCCGGAGCAGGGAAACTGTCTGGATTGAATCCGATCCTGTGGAAACACCACCCACTGGCCAATCAGATCACCTGCCCATTCCTACATGTAAGACAAGTGGTGAGGAGAGAGTTACGGCGTGAAAGAATCTTCCGGGACCGATCTAACCCTTTAAATTTCACAGAATTTTTCCCTGGACTTCTGTACATATGACAGGTTCTGGAGCCATCTATTGCCCATTGGCCCTGACTGGACCACAGACAGTATGCATCCCCCTGTGGTTCTTTGCTGCCTGAACCCACCTCTTATACGTGTGCGTCTTGGTTTAGACAAACCTGGTTTGAGTTACCGAGTTGATAACCAGCTTTGAGGTACCGATGATCCTGATCGCCACGGTCCCAGTTTATAGACTGAACCTATTGGTGGGTGGGTGGGTGGCGGTGGTGGTGGTGTTGGTCGTGTGTGTGTGTGTGGGAGGGGTTAATTGATTGAGCGTTAACTCTGCGGGGACCATGTCATTTGTCAGCAGCCATTACAGCTCCCACCTTCACGTCATTCTGTGTGTCAGCTGAACTCAGACACAGTGAAACAGTGAACATTCAAATGTTTGTTCAAAGTTTCTTATTTGTCACTTTGACAGATGGAGCCTGGAATTCTACTTTTAACTGTAGCTCATCATTGTATGCTGAGATTTCAACAAAGTTACGTCACGATGACCGATACATGTCGTCTGTTGTTGTTTTTTTTAATTGCTTTTTAATTTTTTTTAAAAAGATTTTTATTACCAAATCTTACCTTACTTCTTTGTTCTTTTTTATCCATGAGAAAATAAACAGTATAAACAAATAGTTCACTTCTTGTTAGTAGTCGTAACAAGAAGTGAACGTTTCAGGCACCACACGTTCATCCAGCTGTAAAGTCACATGGTCAAGGTCACCAAATTACTACCGTACAAGCTCTGTCTGGGAGGTAGTCAAAATAACGACCCCACCCC